>OU342740.1:216625513-216704286 GCA_910589775.1 Avena eriantha
AGCTGAAGGAAGGACTAGGGGCCGGCGTAGTACTTACCTCGACCAGGAAAGATCAACTGTGTTATGTGCTTCAGATCCACTTTAGATCATCAAACAATGTTGCCGAGTATGAAGCTCTCGTGCATGGACTAAAGGTGGCAAAATAAGTTGGGATACGTCGGATGCAATGATTCGGTGATTTAGATTTAGTGGTGCAGCGGGTATCTGGTAATTGGGATTCCCTAGATGCAAACATGGCCCTTTATAGATTTCATGTCCAAAAGATATGTGGGTACTTTGAGGGATGCGAATTCCATCATGTACCTCAGCTTGAGAATGATGCAGCTAACATACTGTCTAAGCTGGGTTCATCTCGGCAGGCTATCCCGCTAGGAGTTGCTTTGGAGCATCTAAGAAAACCATCTATCACACCTTCACCAGAATCCGAATCAATTTATGTCCTGGCAAACCCAGGATCAGAAGATACACCTATGGATGTTGACTAGCGGACTGCCTCGACAAACTCGGGGACTGCCTCGCAGAACCCGCTGACTGTTTCATTGTGTTTCAACAATATTGATTTTTTTGAATGTTTATACTTTTTAATACTGTATATACTTGGTCAAACTTTGTAACATTTGACTTTGACTAAACCTAATATGCTGAGTAATATTAAACAAAGGGAGTATATGATAAGATTAGGAAAACAACATTTTTTTGAGAACCCTCACAAGCTTTTTCTTAGCATCACAGATCTGAATATTACATTGACACTGATGATTTACCAAACTGCAAACAGAGCAAACCCAAACTCATACGGAGTAGTAGTACAACTTTACGACTTCTAGGGGACTCCGCGGTCTTCTCAGGCGACTTGGCAGCATCCTCTGCGGGCAACTTGGCTGCATCCTCTGCGGTACCATCACCAAGCAGTGACTCGTGGATGTTGGGCAGCACGCCGCTGTGCGCGATGGTAATGCCGGCCAGCAGCTTGCTGAGATCCTTGTCGCGCATGACGCCGAGCATCACGTGCCTCGGGATGATGCGGGTCTTCTTGCTATCCTTCGCAGCTTTCCCGACAAGCTCCAGCACCTCGGTGGTGAGGTACTCGAGAACGGACGCAAGGTAGATGGGAGCCCTGAAGCCTATCCGCTGGGAGTACCGACCCTCCTTGAGATAGTGCCCAATCCGGTAGATAGAAAAATGTAGCCCGGCCTTGACGGACCTCGACACCTGCTTCTTCCTGTGGCTTCCTGGTGCGAGACTATGACCTGGAGTAGCCATAGAAGGATTCAGAAGATGACGACATGTCTTCCTTTTCTCCACGGCTTTGTCGCCACCACCTAGTTCTTCTTCTTCCCACTAGGAGCTCCAATCTTCAGAGCCATAGCTGCAAACTCTTAAAGGAGCAAGGGGAAGAAGAGGAAGAAAGGTTAATTCTGGAGGGCCGGTGAAGGTGCCCAGGTCCCTTGTATTGAAACTTTAACAACGTCATCTTTACTGTTTTACAAGTATGAATTTTTAATACTACTAAAAGGATGTGTGCATCAACCGATGCATAGGCCGGGGTTCTACTCCACTTTTATTAAAAAATTATCGGAATTGTTTTGAGTTGTGATGATGTCCAATCTATTCTAGAGCCAACTCTGCTCCTCTGTCCCTTGGATGTGAACCATTTTTTTGGAAGTACTTTTGTATAATATGGCCATGACCTTGATCATTCTTTCCACGTTTCCTTATTTTCTTTCACTTTTTTGAAACATGGTCAGATGTGTCAGCATGAAAATTCATACAACGAAGTTGCATCTTTCAAAACAATAGTCGGTTTTCATTATGACTGCATGGGTACAATAATTAGTATATATGAATTTCTAACAAATTTACAAGCAATCTATCACGCACTTGTAGTTCAAATTTTACCTACTTTGGTTTTATTGACAAAATGACATTTAATTATGTGAAATTAGCTAGAAGGTTCTCAGAAAGTAGCTCAAGAAGGTCTTGAGGCTGTCTAGCGCAACAATGGAGGTGCGAGCAATGGAATAGTAGAGAGCAGCAATGGAGGCAGAGCGCGAGGGAGAATATGAGTTGTGTGGGAAATTACCGTATGGGAAATCCCTACTTAACGTCAGCAGAAATGCAATCAAACGTCCAGAAGCGCAGTAATCAGACGCGTGGCGCAAATCAAGATGGACACGTGGCGAGGCAAGCGGTGAACCGTCGCCCCACTTTTCCCATTACGCGTGAGAATCGAGGAGCCGCAGTTAAAACCGAATATCACGCACGCCTGGTCAAATCCAAGTCAGAAATGCGGCCAACTTTCGTCATGTCCCGTCAAAACCGCTCACGCGGGAAAATGAGGTCATCTCATCGTCAGCACTGACGTCGTTCACTCTAGCAGAAGCATCTTCTGACTAATTTAGTACTCACTTGGCTCTTTGACTAGACCAAGCACTCAGGGGCTACTCCTAACAGGAGCGCTAGCTACGCACCTGATAAACTTCATAGACATAAAAACACTTTGACAATGTAATTGCACTTAAACCCCTCACTCGAATCAAGGATTCAATTGTGGACTCGGGGGCTACTCCCATAGGGAGCACTGGAAGCACATTCGACTTAAACAAGCAAAAGACGACAGCAGTCAAAAACACTCATAGTCCCCACTCGAGTCTACGACTCAAATAGGCACTCGAGGGCTCCTCTCATAGGGAGACTTGGCCGCGCACCCTATGATATTTCTTTTACTAAATGTGTGTTGACTACGTCTACACTCGAAAGCATCGGCAACTCTACCTCACATTTTCCCCTAAAAGGAGACTGCATCTCATACACCACCTGAATCATCTCCGCGATGACAAAATTTGGATGCCATGCTTGCAGCGTGAAGATAAGACCTAAAAAAGGCCTGGCAACACACCTGCTGCGATGTACTAGAAATAATACGTGCCTACAGGTATGATGAAATAAGCCTCGATGGACGTGGAGAATTCTCACACTTATATACTGGGATTCGATTCTGTAAGACCTCCGTAGCATGAGGCAAATTACACCAGCACTTTTCCGAATTCGGGTCTAGGGACTCGAGTTTGAGTAGATTGCGTTGTTTTTCCCAAAGGCAGTTAACTGATCCCGATGCATCGGATGAATTAGGAATGTATATTGACAATCCCTATGATACAAATTAGAGCACTCGAAAACATGTTCATTATACACTCAAAGGCTTCATAAGACTCCACTCGAATCTGCGATTCGACTGCGCACTCGCGGGCTAATAACATGGGCATATCCTACAGGTACTCGAAATCAACATATACGGTCCAGCCCAGAAGAAGCCCATGACGTTCCAAAGGCCCAGTCAAGATTTGGGTAACATGGGAGACTTCCAGGGGGACTCCACGGTCTTCTCAGGCGACTTGGTAGCATCCTTTGTGGGAAACTTAGATGCATCCTCTGTGGTACCATCTCCAAGCAGGGACTTGTGGATGTTGGGAAGCACGCCGCTGTGCGCGATCGTAATACCGGCCAGCCGCTTGCTGAGCTCCTTGTCGCGCATGACATCGAGCATCACGTGCCTCGGGATGATGCGGATCTTCTTGCTTTCCTTCACTGCTTGCCCTGCAAGCTCCAGCACCTCGGCGGTGAGGTACTCGAGAACAACTGCGAGGTAGATGGGAGCCCCGAAGCCTATGCCTTGGGAGTACCGACCCTCCTTGAGGTAGTGCTTGATCCGGCCGACCCGGCCTTGATGGACCTAGACACTTACTTCTTCATGTGGCTTCCTAGTGTGGGACTACGACCTTGAGTGGTCAGAGAAGGATCCAGAAGCCGGCGACATGTCTTCTTTTTCTCCACGGCTTTGTCGTCGCCACCTGGGTCTTCTTCTTCTTCCCACGGGGAGCTTCGATCTTCGGAGCCATAGCTGCAAAGTCTTAAAGGAGAAAGAGGAAGAAGATGAAGAAAGGTTAATTGTGGAGGGCCGGTGAAGGTGTCCATGTCCCTTGTATTGAAACTTTAACAGTGCAGTCTTTACTGTTTTACGAGTATGATTTTTTAATACTACTAAATGGCTGTGTGCATCAACCGATGCATAGGCCGGGGTTCTACTCCACTTTTTTTTTAAATTACCGGAATTGTTTTAAGTTGTGATGATGTCCAATCTATTCTAGAGCCAGCTCTGCTCCTCTGCCCCTTGGATGTGAACCATTGTTTTTTGGAGTACTGTTGTATAATATGGCCATGACCTTGGTCATTCTTTCCATGTTTCCTTATTTTCTTTCAGTTTTTTGAAACATGGTCAGATGTGTCAGCATGAAAATTCATACAGAGAAGTTGTATCTTTCAAAACAATAGTAAGTTTTCAGTATGACTGCGTGGGTACAATAATTAGTATATATGAATTTATGACAAATTTACAAACAATCTATCACACACTTGTCATTCCAATTTTACCTACTTTAGTTTTATTGACAAAATGTCATTTAATTATGTGAAATTAGTTAAAAGGCTTGAAAATCCATGAAACTTGTTAACCATGAAACATACTCTATTTTTTGTGAAATTTAGTGTGTTATGGCATTCAGAGCCATACTCTTTGCCTTTTCTTTAAAAAATAATTATATGTGGCACTTCTAAAATGATTTAACAAAATTCTATACATAAAAGTTGAAAAGTCCAATTAACAACATTAGTATGCCATGCCAAGATGCACCCCGTCTACCAGAAATGGACACGAACTTTGTCATTATTTAACTTGAAACCCAAGTATGTTAACACATCGCTGGTCATATTGTGAAGAAGTGTTTTTTAAACCTTGTCAAAATTCATGTTTATCATTTATGGAGGAGGACACCATACATAAGTGCTTAACTTTTTTTATTGTTTTCTTTACTTTTCTTTAATTTATCCCAATAAACAAGACGAGTGATGCAGATATGACCTTGACATTGGTAACTTGGCTTAAAATGTGAACAATGTTCATACATGGTTGTGACCATATTGTGTAGCAACTTTTTTGAATGTTGTCCAAATCCATGTTTGTAGTTTTCGTCCAAACAAGCACAAATATAAGAGGGTACCATTTAAGTTTCAACTATGTATCATTACACCCCCCAAAAAAACTAAGTATCATTACACACATTAAAATAAGTATTTTCAAGTAGTACTAACATGCGGTGGAAGTTATTTATATTTTGCTAGAATACAATGAGTGCACTCTAAGCCAAATTATACGGACGTACTTAGTTAGTAAAAAACAAATCCTATCACTTGGAAATTGAAAAGAATTTTCCTAAAAGTTCGAAACTCTCATTGACAACACTATTTACCAAAGCCAAGATGCTTCCTAGAACGAGATATAGTACATTGCCTGCCTCTTCTCTGGACGCCATTTAATTTTACACCCGGGCATGCTTCTTCGGGGGGAAGAGACCTCCTCGTCATCGTCCTCGGCCTCCTCCCTATTGTAGTCTTCGGCCTCCTCTTCAACGTCGACCTCAGACTCCTCCTCTTCCTCAGTATCATCTTCCATCTTATCGGAGTCGGTCGGCATTGGTGGTGGCGTCCCATTGAAAGAGCGCTTCTAGTGGCTATCTTCTTCATCTGAGTAGACAGACAATGGCGGTAGCCATGGCCCGTCGAATGAGTCTAGGCTTCTAGGCGGAGTTTTGGGGCCTTTCCCATTTGCCAGGTCAATCGATATGTTCTGGAGAGAGTTGTCATATGATATTTTGGAAGGAAATAGAAAGAGGTCGAGTTCTAAGCAACAGTAGGTTGGGTGTTTTGGGTGAAAGGAGGGGTGCATACTATTGCAATTTATAATGTCTATTTATAGTCGTGCTTGTGTTAATACCCTGAAAAGTGTCCCAAAATATCATAAATAGATTGTACCAAACTCGTCCTTTCAACAAAAAAGGATTATAGTAGACTTGTTGATTCTTCATTTTTCTCGGCCCAGAGAACTCGGGAGGTGCATGCTTTATCCAAAAATGAAGAGAATCATGCAGATCCTGCTGAATTACCCGATGTCTCTTACTTCCTCCGTTAAAAATTAAGTGTCTCTAGTAGTACATGCTTATCCAGCTACACTACTACTAGTATATGTATAGTCTTCACAAAGTTGCGTCACCGAACTTGATTGATGGTGATATGGTGTGGGCCTCATCTTTTTCTGCACCGCTGCATCTCAGACTAGAAGTATAATCATTGCATGAAAGCTTACACGGGAAGGAAGGAGAAATGGAGAGGATGGTGGATTGATGGTGAGAGGGGGCGAAGCAGAGAGAAAACTACTAGTAGTATGTGTACTAGTACCGCGTGTGAAGAACCCATCGTAATATGTAACTTTTATGCTGAAGTTAGATAGGAACCATGATCAAGTCTGAGTGAAAACATTGGCTTGTGGCATTCTGAATAAAATTATTTGGACTTTCTTCACAAAAAGAATCACCTTCCTCACCAGGGAAATTGAATTTCTTTTTTCCTAATTGTTAGAAACTCCCACATGCAACAATTATTACTATGGCAAGATGCACCCATCTACCAAACTATTGTGGGAACTCTATCAAATTGTAAACTATGATGTCAATATGGCCTTGATGACCTTTGTTCGTTCGGGTTGAAATAAACCTGATAATGTCAATACACATGGTAGGACAATATTGTGAAGCTATTTTTCCAAAACTTGTGTAATCCCATGATTACCGTTTTCATGGCACGTGGTGCACAAGACATGATAGGACATCATGAGTAAAAAAATTGTTTTTTGTTTTTCGTTTATTTAATGTGATCATTTTCAAAATTGGTTCAAAATTGGCAAGATGCAAAATCTTAGCAAAATGTTGGACCTGTTATCAAAACTCTCGGTGGTTTCTGATATATTAATTGACCCCCCGATGAGTACCTCAAAAATATTTTTCGAAAAACTTTCAAAGCAACCTACATTTTACTTGTAATAGTTCAAATTTTACCTAATTTCGATAAATCGGCATAAAGTCATTCAAGTGGGCGAAGTTAGCTAGGAAATTTGAGAACTCATAAAACATGGGAAATCGTGAGTACAACATGTTGGTCCATTATATATGTCTGAAAACTTTGCTTGTGGCATTTAGATCCATATTCTTTAGACTTTCTTTATAGGAAGGAACACTCTCGATATCACTCGAAAAATTGAGAATTTTCTTTCCTTATAGTTGGAAACTCACGACGACAACATTGTTTACTATAAGAAGATGCACCCATCTACCTCCGAAAATACATTTTTTTCAATATTAATCTATCACGCTTACTTATAGATCAAGTTTTACCTAATTTCATCAAATTGTCAAGATGCAAAATCTTAGAAAGAAGTTTAACCTATTGTCAAAAATCTCAGTTGTTTCTGATATATTAACTAAACCCTCGATGGGTATATCCAAAAGCTTTTTTGTAAAACTTTCTACGCAACCTATAATTTACTTGTATTTCAAACTTGACCTAATTTAGATAAATTGACATAAAGTCACTTTCAAGTGGGTAGAGTTAGCTATAGTAAGAAGTTTGAAAACTCATAAAACATGGGAATCATAAGTACAACATGACGATCTACTATATATGTCTAAAAGCATGGCTCATGGCATTCAAATCCATATCCTTTCGACTTTCTTAATGGAAAGGAACAATCTCATCATCACTTAGAAAATTGAGAATGTTATTTGCCAGTCTTGATCCAACGGTTAATGTTCAGAGTTAATTCGTACACTATATGCAGTGGTATTGTACTATAAGAGATAAGACAAGTTAAAGATAAGATAAAAAGTACTGCGAATGGCCGATCTAATGGTAGGCCTCATAGGAGAGAGGTCCTTTAGAGTTAACATGGTGGGTGGAAATACAAGTTACATCAAGGACCTCATAAAAATGTAAATTGCATCCAAGTCGATGCATTTAGCAGAAGGACCCTGAAACTGAGTAATGAAGTTGTGTTTTGAGGTTTGCGCATACTAGCATTCATCATGCTAAATACTATTAGTAGAATCTTTCTAGATGATAAGAATGGAAAAGAAGATCCAACGGTAACAATGTTTGCATTTGGCAGTCTTCATCCAACGGTCAATGTTTCAAAGTTAATCCGTACACTATGCATGCAGTGGTATTTGTATTGTGTAAGACAACATAAAGATAAGATAAGAAGTACTGCGAATTGCTGATCTAATGGGAGGTCTCGTAGGAGAGAGGTGCTTGCGGGTTAACATGGTCGATGGAAGTACAAGTTACACCAAGGACCTTATAAAAAATTAATATTCGATCCAAGTCCACGCATCTAGCACAAAGGACCCTGAAACTGAGCAATGAAGTACTATGTGTTTTAAGGTTCGCGCATATTAGCGTTCATCATGCTAAATACTATCAGTAGAATCTCTCTAGATGCTAAGAATGGAAAAGAAGATCCAACAGTTAACAATGTTTGGATTTGCTAGTCTTGATCTAACAGTCAATGTTCAAAGTTAATCTGTACACTATAAGTGGTATGGTATTGTGAGATATAAGAGACAAGGTAAAGATAAGACGAGAAGTACTATGAATGGCTGATCTAACGGTGGGTATCATAGGAGCGAGGTGCTTGAGAGTTAACACGGTCGGTGTAAGTACAAGGTACATCAAGGACCTCATAGAAAATGAAAGTTGTATCCAAGTCCATGTATTTAGCACAAGGACCCTAAAACTGAGCTATGAAGTGTGTGTTTGAGGTTTGTGCGTGCCTACTAGCGTTCATCGTGTTAAAGACTATCAGTATAATATTTCTAGATGCTAAGAATGGAAAATAAGATCCAACGGTTAGCAATGTTTGGATTTGCTAGTCTTGGTCCAACGGTCAATGTTCAAAGTTAATTCGTACACTATATGTAGTGGTATGACATTGTGTAAGAGATAAGACAAGATAAAGATAAGATAAGAAGTATTGTGCTGCAAATGGTCATTTAAATGGTAGGTCTTGTAGGACCGAGGTGCTTGAGAGTTACATCAAGGACCTAAAAAATGAAAATTGCATCCAAGTCCATGCAGTTAGCACAAGGACCCTGAAACTGAGCAATGAAGTACTGTGTGTTTGAGGTTTGCGCATAGTAGCATTCATCGTGCTAAAGACTATCAGTTGAATCTTCCTAGATGCTAATAATGGAAAAGAAGATCCAACAGTTAGAAATGTTTGGATTTGACAGTCTTGATCCAATGGTCAATGTTCAAAGTTAATCCGTACACTACATGTAGTGGTATGACATTGTAAGAGATAATACAAGATAAAGATAAGAAGTATTGCGAATGGCCGATCTAATGGTAGGTCTCGTAGGAGTGAGGTGCTTGAGAGTTAACACGGTCGGTGGAAGTACAAGTTACATCAAGGACCTCATCAAAAATGAAAATTGCATACAATTCCGTGCATTTAGCACAAGGACCCTGAAAATGAGAAATTAATTAAGTGTGTGTTTGGAGGTTTGCGCATACTAGCATTCATTGTGCTCAAGACTATCAGTAAAATCTTTCTAAATGCTAAGAATGGAAAAGAAGATCCAATGGTTAGCAATGTTTGGATTTGCCAGTCTTGATCCAACAGCCAATGTTCAAAGTTAATCCGTACACTAAATTAAGTGGTATGGTATTGTAAGAGATAAGACAAGATAAAGATAAGTTAAGAAGTATAGTACTACAAATGGCCGATCTTTTGAATAACTTTCCCTCCTGATGTTTGGGAAGCAAGTGAAAATTTTGAAAACTAGAAAAGTTTGAATTTTTGTGCCGCCAAGGACCAAAGTGGTTTCCTTCCTATGTAGTCCTCGTCCCTACTCCACACCAACGCACGACTTCCGAACACGCCAGAGACATAGAGCGCTGTACAAAGGCACACGTGCGTAGCGCCACACTGTGGACGAGGGGAGAGAGATCAGCCGGGCTGTTGCGCGAGGGGAAAGGGGAGGAGGAATGGAGCATAGCGAAGGACAGAGAAAACACATGATTTGCATGCATAGGTCCTGAAATTTACTACTAGTAGAGTGCACACTGTAAGGCCGTAGGAATACCTCGTGTTAGGAACCCATCATAACTTTTCTCTAACATGGAACCACCTTCAAGTCCTCTTCGCTGTTTCCCTCTTCCCCTGCCAACGTTTTATTCTCTCAGTATGCACAACACGTAGACAGAGGTGAGCATATGTCTAAGCAGAGAAATATACTATTCCCGCATTGTGTAGAAAATCACACCTTCATAAGGCCTACTATGTGGCATCCGCTAAGATTCACCTTATACATAATGGAAAAAATAAAGTTATCTTTAAGCCTAAGGTGCACCTCAAGCTTTTGGGTTGACCATAGAGAATAGAAAAATCATTTCCCGTCTCTCCTTATTTCATGAGATTGTTTTCAAAAGGGGTTCAAAACTTTTAAGACGAAAAATCTTAGTAGTTAGAAGTCGAACTAATCGTCAAAACTATTTGTGCTTTCTGATATATTAATTGACCGCTCGATGGGTACCCCAAAAGATTTTTTCATAAACTTTCAAACCAACCTTCAATTTATTACTTGTAGTTCAAATTTGACCTTATTTTGATACATCGACATAAAGTCATTCAACAAGTGGGCGGGATCAGCTAGAAACCTTGAAAACTCATAAAACATGGGAATCATAAGTAAAACACATTGGTCCACCTAGCTAATATGTCTAGAAGCTTGGCTTATCGCATTGAGATCCATATTCTTCGGACTTTCTTTACATAAACGAATCATCTCGTCATCATTCAGAAAACCGAGAATTTTCTTTCCTGGTAGTTGGAAACTCACACTGACAACATTGTTTACTACAAGAAGATGCACACATCTACCTTCAAAAAGACATTTAACTCAAGATCAATCTGTCACACTAACTTGTCGCTAAAGTTTGACTTAATTTCATTAAATTGATAAGAAGTCACCAAAGTGCGTGAAGTTATCTAGGAAGCTTGAAAAATCCTAGTACTAAAAACTTGGGAATTACATATAAGAAACCGTGGTCCAATTCGTGTGATAATTAGGGCGGTTGAATTTTGTTTTAACCGAGGTAGGTCTCGTAGGATTGAGTGCTTGAGAGTTAGCACGGTCTGTGGAAGTACAAGTTACATCAAGGAACTCATAAAGAATGAAAATTGCATCCAAGTCCATGCCTTTAGCACAAGGACCTTGAAACTGAGCAATGATGTGTGTGTTTTGAGGCTTGCGCATACTAGCATCCATTGTGCTAAAGACTATCAATAGAATCTTTCTAGATGCTAAGAATGGAAAAGAAGATCCAAAGGTTAGCAATGTTTGGATTTGCCAGTCTTGATCCAACAGCCAATGTTCAAAGTTAATCCATACACTACATGCAGTGGTATGGTATTGTAAGAGATAAGACAAGATAAAGATAAGATAAGAAGTACTGCGAATGGCTGGTCTAATGGTAGGTCTCGTAGGAGTGAGGTGCTTGAGAGTTAACACTGTCGGTGGAAGTACAAGTTACATCAAGGACCTCATAGAAAATTAAAATTGCATCCAATTCCACGCATTTAGCACAAGGCCCCTAAAACGGAGCAATGAAGTGTGTGTTCTGAGGTTTGCGCATACTAGCATTCATTGTGCTAAAGACTATTAGTATAATCTTTCTAGCTGCTAAGAATGGAAAATAAGATCCAGCGGTTGGCAATGTTTGGATTTACTAGTCTTGATCCAATGGTCAATGTTCAAAGTTAATCCATACACTATGAAGTCGTATGGTATTGTAAGAGATAAGACAAGATAAAGATAAGAAGTATTGTGAATTCCCAATCAAATAGTAGCTATCATAGGATCGAGGTGCTTGAGAGTTAACACTGTGGTATTGTAATACTACAAAGTGGTATGGTATTGTAAGAGATAAGACAAGATAAATATAAGATAAGAAGTATAGCAAATGGCCGATCTAATGGTAGGTCTTGTAGGAGCGAGGTGCTTGAGAGTTAACACAGTCAGTGGAAGTACAAGTTACATCAAGAACCTCGTAAAAAATGAAAATTGCATCCAAGTCCATGCATGTAGCACGAGGACCCTGAAACTAAGCAATGAAGTACTATGTGTTTTGAGGTTTGCGCATACTAGCATTCATCATGCTAAAGACTATTAGTAGAATATTCTAGATGCTAAGAATGGAAAATAAGATCCAATGGTTACCATTGTTTGGATTTGCCCGTCTTGATCCAACGACCAATGTTCAAAGTTAATCCGTACACTACATGAAGTGGTATGGTATTGTAAGAGATAAGACAAGATAAATATAAGATAAGAAGTACTGCGAATGGCCGGTCTAATGGTAGGTCTCGTAGGAGCGAGGTGCTTGAGAGTTAACACGGTCGGTGGAAGTACAAGTTACATCAAGGACCTCATAAAAATTAAAATTGCATCCAAGTCCATGCAGTTAGCACAAGGCCCCTGAAACTAAGCAATGAAGTGTGTGTTCTGAGGTTTGCGCATACTAGCGTTCATCATGCTAAAGACAATTAGTATAATCTTTCTAGATGCTAAGAATAGAAAAGGAGATCCAACGGTTGGCAATGTTTGGATTTACTAGTGTTTATCTAATGGTTAATGTTCAAAGTTAATCCATACACTATGAAGTGGTATGGTATCGTAAGAGATAAGACAATATAAAGATAAGAAGTATTCTGAATGCCCAATCAAATGGTAGGTATCATAGGAGCGAGGTGCTTGAGCGTTAACACGATGGTATTGTAAGACTATACAATGGTATGGTATCGTAAGAGATAAGACAAGATAAATATAAGATAAGAAGTACAGCGAATGGCCGATCTAATGGTAGGTCTTGTAGGAGCAAGGTGCTTGAGAGTTAACACGGTTGGTAGAAGTACAAGTTACATCAAGAACCTCGTAAAAAATGAAAATTGCATCCAAGTCCATGCATTTAGCACAAGGACCTTGAAACTAAGCAATGAAGTACTGTGTGTTTTAAGGTTTGTGCATACTAGCATTCATCATGCTTAAGACTATTAGTAGAATCTTTCTAGATGCTAAGAATGGAAAATAAGATCCAACGGTTAGTAATGTTTGGATTTGCCAGTCTTGATCCAACGATTAATGTTCAACGTTAATCCCTACACCATGTAGTGGTATGGTATTGTAAGAGATAAGAGACAAGATAAAGATAAGATAAGAAGTACTGCAAATGGCCAGTCTAATGGTAGGTCTCGTAAGAGCGAGGTGCTTGAGGGTTAACACAGTTGATGGAAGTACAAGTTACAATTAGGACCTTATAAAAAATAAAACTGCATCCAAGTATGTGCATTTAGCACAAGGACCCTGAAACTGAGTAATAAAGTCCTGTGTCTTTTGAGGTTTGCGCATACTAGTGTTCATCGTGCTAAAGACTATCTGACGAGGGGTTAACTCATCAATGCCCATCGCAGATGGACTTAGGTTCGAGGAAGTGGGGAGCACTTGAGGCATTGATCGTCTAGGAAACAAGCACACATGGGACACAAGGTTTACCCAGGTTCAGGCCTCATAGAGGACCCTACTCCTGCTTGTCTGCTTTTGGAATTATCGAGGAGTTGAAAGTTACAGGGGTGTGAAGATGCAATCTGGTGATGGTGTGGAAACTAGGGTTGTAGATATCCTCCTCGCCGCCCCTCCTAGCCTTTATATAGATAGGCTAGGTCTCGGGATAGCAGGCCAAGTCGGTTACATATTAGGGTTTCCCCTTTAAACTTCTATCTTGTATTTGTCATGTTTTGCAAGGAGTCGAAGTCTCCTAGGTCACCCGAATCTCGATTAGGCCTTAGCAACATCGTGGGCTTCTTCTAGACCGAATCTCGATTTGTCGTGCCCATTTCAGTAGCCCCCGAGTGTCCAGTCAAATCACAAATTCGAGTGGAGACTTATGAAGCCTTCGAGTATATAATCGAGCATGTTTTTTAGTGCTCTAATTTGTATCATAGGTATTGTCGATATATGTTCCTGATTCATCCGATACATCGGGGTCAGTTAACTTCTTTAGGGAAAAACTATGCAATCTACTCAAACTCGAGTCCCCGGACTTGAATTCAGAAAAGTGCTAGCGTAATTCGACTCATGTAGCGGAGGTCTTACAGAATCGAATCCCAGTATATAAGTGTCAGCATTCAACGCGTCCGTTAAGGCTTATTTCATCATACCTGTAGGCATGGATTATTTCCGGTAGAGTGTAGCAGGTGCGTTGCCAGACCTTCTTCATGTCTTATCTTCATGCTGCAAGCGTGGCATCCAAACTTTCTCATCATGGAGATGATTTGGGTGACTTAGGAGATGCAGTCTCTTTGTAGGGAAAATATGAGGCATAGTAACCAATGCTTTCGAGTGTGGACGCAGTCAACACACATTTATTTAAAAGAAAAAATCATAGGGTGCACGGCCAGCGCTCCCTATGGGAGTAGCCCCGAGTGCCTATTCGAGTCGTAGACTCGAGTGGGGACTATGAGTGTTTTCGACTGCTGCCATCTTTTGCTTGTTTCAGTCGAATGTGCTTCTAGTGCTCCCTATTAGAGTAACCCTGAGTCCATAGTCGAATCGTTGATTCGAGTGAAGGATTCAAGTGCAATTACATTGCTAAAATACTTTTAAGTCTATGAAGTTTATCGGGTGCGCGGCCAGCGGTCCTGTTAGGATAAGCCCCCAAGTGCTTGGTCGAGTCAAAGACTCGAGTGAGGACTAGATTAGTTAGAATATGCTCCTGTTGGAGTTAATAACGTCAGTGCTGATGATAAGATAACCTCATTTGCTCGAGTGAGCGGTTTTGACGGGACATGATGAAAGTGGGCCCCATTTATGACTTGGATTTGACCAGGCATGTGTAATCTTCGATTTTAACTATGTACGCTCGATTCTCGCGCGTAATGGGAGGAGCGGAGCATCGGTTCACTGTTTGCACTGCCATGTGTCTATATCAATTTGTGCCACGCGTCTGGCCAGTGCACTTCTGGTTGTTGGATTGCATTTGTGTTGAGGTTAAGTAGGGATTGATGTGCGGTAATTTTCCCCACAACTCATCTTCTTCCTTGTGTGCTTCCTCCATTGCCGCTCCTTGTTGTTCCATTGCTCACTCCTCCTTGCTGTGTTGGACGGCCTCCGAACCTTTCCTAGCTACTTTCTGCGCTCCCACCGCAAGTGCAAGATGGGGAAAAAGAAGGGTACTTCTGCTGCTAGATCTGTGGCCGCCAATGTTGTGTCCAAGAAGAAGGGCGCCGCCGCTACGGGTGCCAGTACTACTGCTGCAGCTTGATACGTCCAAAACGTATCTACTTTCCCGAACACTTTTGCTATTGTTTCTCCTCTAAACTTGTGTGATTTGGATGCAACTAACACGGACTGACGCTGTTTTCAGCAGATTTGCCTTGGTGTCTACTTTTTGTGCAGAAAATCAACTATCAGGAAAAATCCCGGAAAATATGCCAAAAATCCTATTTCACCCGAAGACTCCAGGAGCCAGAATACGAGACGGAGAAGAGCCAGGGGGTGGCCACACCACCTGTAAGATCCCAATTTCAGCAACCCTGATTAGTTGTCCAGAATGCAAAAATCAGGGGGAACAAAAACTTTTTCTTGTTTAATGCTGTAGTGTTTGCTTGTTGTTTGGATATGCTTATGCATAGCATTGTGTATTAGATGATATACTCCCTTACCTTAACACCAGTTGACCAAAGCTACTTTCCAAAACTGTCTTGTCTTAATTTCCATATTCTCAAATGTTCTGACAATTCAAAAACTGAGCCAAGATGCTTGTGAAACCAAAACTATTTTAGTAGCTTCTATTGACAAAACTATGGAGAGCTATATAACATAATCCCCTTATGTTTTCAAGACAGAACCTTCAACTATTCTTATCACTAGGTTTCCCAAAACCTTTTTGTAAGCTTTTGAATTCCACTCTTGGTAGAGATACCAAGGACCTTACCTTGTTCAAACTTCAACCTTTTTCAAAATACCCATCCTTACCTCAAGCTAAGCTTGGTGGTAACCCCAGTAGTAGTTGAATTGTTTGTAAGATGAGTTGCCTTGATCTGCTGTTTGAATTGTCTGCTTAGTAGATAGTATAAGCTATTCTAGGAGCTCATAACTAGGATCAAGATACTTTAATATCACCAAATCCTAATAAAGAATACAATCTGGACAGAATCCCTAGCTACTAGGTGATCATCTAAAACCCTTAACCAAATAAATTCTGCATTAATCCATTCTAGAAGTTTCCAAGTCAAGGGAGACCAACATCAAGCATGGATCCTTGCTACTCAATCTACACTTCAAAATCATCCATTTGATGATGCTTGGGTACCTTGCAACCCATCAAAAACATTCCCTCGTGTTCTAGTCAAAAACCTTAAATCACCTTTTTGAATGCCTCCCTTTTTCAACCCTTGTGCATTCTTGGTAATGCACTTGAACCATCTTGTTAACAATCCTAAGGAATAGAAAGACCCACTCTTGGCCCTGGTTAGATCATCGTCCTAGCCACTTGTCCTTGATGGTTTTGCAGGCAAGAAAATAACTATTCCTACAAATCTAGTCAACATGCCTACTTTGATAGAGGCTCACACCACCATCCAACCTTCTCCAGACCAAATCTTAGCATGGTTGTGTTATACTAATATAGGTCTATCATTACCTACTTTACTTGACCCAATTGGATCCTTGAGCTGTTCACACCCACAAGATTTTGAAGGCTAGATGATAATCTGCTTTGGCAGGCTTATTTTATTCAAAGTTTGAAAGCCTATCTTGGTGATCTCAAACAGGATCAAGATCAAATATCTACACCATGGCAATCTACATAAATTGGTCTCTCCATACATATATCCCATGCCCCAAGGGGAGCTCTGAGCTCCAAGATCTAACATGGTTTTGATGGTATGAAGTTAACATCACCCTAGATCCTTTAGCTAGGGTATTCCACCAAAAACAACTTGGATTCTCCAATCCCAAGGTTGGAAATGCTTGCTACACCTTTTCTACATCATCTACCTTGACCATCAAGATTTATAAAATATTACCCATAATTATTTTGGCTCCAAATCTATTTAATCTCTTTAATAGTCAAAACCTCCAAAACTCCTCTCAGAAAGGAAAGTTTGGTTTTTGCCAAAACACTTCCCCAAATTTTTGCTCAATTGAGATCCATATATCATACCCTAACTTACAACTTCAAAAATAAATATTTTTGAAGGGTCTTATTATTTCTTTTCGCCTATTTTCTTAAATGGTTGAATTGGAACAATAAATGTTTTAAATACTTTTAACCCCCAATAAATCTTGAGAAAATTCCCCTAAGTGCGTATTCCTATTTGCGACCATATCACATCAAAAACTTCACTTTTCCAATGTAAATTTATCAAATGACCCTTTAAAAACTACTTCTGCAGTTTTTGAACAAATGGCTTTAAGAGGACTTATAAATCATGGAAAAACCTCAAATAATTCCTAGAGGGGTATCTTGGCCCCTCTATCTACTAGCATCTTTTGTTCATCTTGCCTAAGACAAGATTTGAGACTTCCATCATGATCATCTACATTGCCAATCTTGCCTATTTCCAAGATGTTGATTCAATATCAAGTCAAAACCCCTCAAGCCTTCCACAACAAGCCTCCACTACCCCAGCACACCCCTCTGGTCAAGGTGCACTGTAGCACCCCTTCCCCTTGTCCTTTAGTGCTTGGAGGAAGGATAGATGCACCCATTGGTCACACCATCTCTTTACTTCCTATAGCAGCCATCCCACCTCTACTCTACCCTCAGCCCACACCAGAAACCATTCCCACGCCCACAGCAACCTCCCCTGGTATTCACCTCCCTCCCTTCCTCTCCATGGGACAAGTTCATAATGAACCATCCCTCCTCGAAATATATAACCAGAGGCTCCCCCTTGCCTCTTCTTGGCCCTCATTTGCATCCTACCCACCTCCACTCTCTCCCTGCAGAGCCCTCACCGAGCCCCTGCCTCTGCATGTTGAAGGAGAAGGAGAGATCCCCCTCTCGGCCATCTCTAAGAAATGGTCCGTGTGCTTCCTCCTCTGCCTTGACCCCTTTTGGCATGTCGCAATGCCGAAGTCTCCTGTCCCTTATGAGTCTAACACACCCTTTTTCGGGGCTCAAAACCACCGCAGGTACCAACCCCGACGATCACCGAGGGTAGCTCCGGGAGCGTGCTCGTGCACGGGGCGTCCCTGCGTTGGACCGAGCTCTGCTACCCGTCACCAGAATCACCTCCGACCCCTGCGTCGCCCAGCACCCTTGCCGCCAACATGCACGCCACCCCGGCCTTGCTCCGGCGAGCTCCCGACAGCATCGCCACGGGCGTCATCGCGCGAGGTCTCCTTCGTCGCGGAAACCACTGTTTGCCCCCATCCCCGAGGTCCCCATGGTGCACCACGTCGCCTCCCCTTCTTCCCCACCGCCGGCAGGCGCTCAAGTGAGCTCTCCGCCGCCGCCAGATCCTCCCTAGGGTTTCTGCCTATCCGTCGCGTCTCTGGGGAGAAGACGGCCTCCCCGCCGTCGATCTCTCTTTAGATCCAAAGGTCCACCGCCGCCGATAACCCTTCGCCAGCCCTAGGTCGCCGACACGCGAGCCCCACCCAGCCGTAGTTTGAACTTCGCTCCCGCGCTGCCCGCCGAGGCATTGGGCCGGTCGGAGCCTTGCAGCCCACCTCCCCCTGCTAGATGTGGCCCGCAGATGTTTTTCCTTTTCTTTTTTATCTTTTCTTTTTCAAGATCTATTGATTAGGCTGTTTGGTTTAATTCAAATAAAAATGGAAAACCAACTGTTTTGTCCAGATCAAAATATTTACCAAGTACCCAAGTGTTTTGTACAACATGCAGAACCAGCCCCTGGCCAAAAATAATCTTTATTATTTTCTGGCATTTAATCTTCTAAAGAGTATAGTTTACACTAAACAAATTCCTCTGCGAGTGGTACATATCCTTTTTGAATGAAATCAAGTGCCACTGGTAAATTTTGGAGGTACCTATCTCTAGACCTTGGTCTTATGCCAAGGTGAACAGTAGGTTGTCCTAAGTAAAAATAACAAAATCAGAGACTTTCTGACTCTAGAAAATTCCCTAGACCAAATAAAGAGTCCAATTGACCCAAATCCAATTATCCTGGATGTGGAACACTAAGGCCTATCCAAATACAGGAGCTGATGATTTATTGAGCCTTGGATATTTTTCTCTGAATTAAACTATTTTATGCATGGTTTATTCACCTCTTAATTCACTACAGTAGTTCTGCTAATCCAAAAATGTTGATTCTAATTTCTATAGAAAGGTATTGGAAGTACCTACCATGTTTCCTTGGAATAAAATCAAAATCTACTGTAGATTTAAATTTGGTGAAAAAGACAAAATGTCTACAAAACTTCCTTTGGGAATTTCCTGAGGGCATTCTGGTAATGGTCTTGACCTGATTCCAACTCTCAGTGATCAAGTACTTAAAACCCTACTGAACTATCCAAGGAAATAATTGTTTGAGCTCCAGAACTTTTCTCGTGAACTATTTCCTGAAACTAGAGTCTTGTTAACTATAAAAACCACTATAAATTATGGGTAATTGATAAAATAGTGAAACCACTTTTGTTGCTTTAATGTTATCAATACCTATCTGTTGGTATCATGTTTTTACAATGGTATCATACAGAATATGTCTTGGTCCAAAACCCATCTCTTAGGTATTTCCTAGACTATAAATCCTAAGGGGGTTTCCTTTCATATTTCCAAGACAAAGCCAATCCTAGTAAATCCATTCTTCCTAAGACCTAATGATCTGTGAACTTGTATTGTTCATTGTTTGTTGTATGTATTGGTGCTTGAATGCCTGATGTTGATTGTGGCCTTGTTTGCTTGCATGTGTTGCTGGGACGACGATATTTGCGATGAAATCGGAGAGCCATATTGGTATCCTGGGGTATTTAAAGAAGAAGTCAAGGGGACATTTATGCCATATTGCTGATCATCGGGCAAGCTACCTTCTTGCTCATAAGCCTTGTCCTACTATTTTACTTATGCATGTTTTATCTACTGTTTATTGAAAACTGCATTGTTTTACTATATGTTGGTATATACATATATATATGGTAGTGGTTTGGATCCTCCAAACCATTACACTTCGGTACAACTAAGTACAACCCACTTGGTGATACCTACTTGCCCCTAGTAGAATAGATGGTGTATTACACCATACCCCTTGGAGACCCCGATTTAGCCAAAACAAAGCTAGAGGATGGGAAGACCCCGGAAAAAGTTTTACTAAATGTTTTATGCTAAAACCTTGGTGAGGTGAGACCTCCCCAAGAGATGTTGCGAAAGAAAAGGGTTTTAGCTTTAAAAAATGCTGGAGGAAAACCGGAGGAAGAAGGTTTACGAAAACGCACCTGGTTCTCTGCAGTTTTGCTAGAACAATTAACCCGTGCAACCACATTACTCTGGAATGGGACAGGGCTGGATTTGATGTTTGTCTATTCTAGTATAAGCTGCCTCGCAACAACTACAGGGGATCGGGGATCCCTGGAGAGTGGGCCTTCTCCGATAAAGGTGGGACCCGGAGAAGGAATAAAGGGTCGGCAGGCCTCCACGCGTTACTTTGGGCCCCTCATTGAAAGCGCACACTCTCGAGGAGTGGAAAAAGCACTCTAGTTGGTCCTCGCCCGACGTCCCGGTGTTGAGGGGATTAACACTCATAGGGTAGGCACTTATATTGGAGTGGGCATTCGGAGAGTCTTGATCGGTTACTCGACCCACGATCGGTGAAGATCAGGGTAGTGTACCCGGATGGTGTGGGTAAAGTGTACAACCTCTGCAGAGTGTAAATCTATTCGAATAGACGTGTCCGCGGTTATGGACGGTTGGGAAGGTTGCTGTAGAGCGGTGCTGGTTTTGATTTCAAAAAGGATTTCGGAAAAGAAATTGTTTTGGAAATGTTTTGACCATGGGATGGTCGGGAAGGATACCTGCTCTGACCATGGGATGGTCAGAGTGGTATGGAAGGAGTTTGGTCGTGGGATGACCGGAGAAGGAAACAAATGGGTGACCTAGTCCTAATGTTTTCCAAAACTTTTCTAAATGGTTTCCAAAATGTTTATAAAACTTTTTCAACAAAGATATGTAGGTGCTATATCTTCAAGAGAAACTATTTGAGAAAAGAACCTTTCTTGGAGCCCTCCTACTACCACAGCCATATTGCATACCTTCTTGTTATTATGATTATCTTAAGGTAGTTTGCGAGTACATTAAATATACTCACTGGCATTGTCCCTGGCTATTAACATGGCCAGATATCAAGACGAAGGTGAATTGGACGACTATGCGAGCTAGGACATTCTCCTAGTCAGTTGCCTGTAGGTTAAGGCATGGCTCGGGCTCCACGCTTGATGAATTTCCGCTGGCGATTATTGAAGTAGCCATAACGGCATGTATGTAAGTCTTGTAATTCGGTATATTCTCGGATGTTGAAATGATACTTGTCGGTTATGTGCCACGACTAACTGATCATGGGATCATGGTTCTATGCATAACAGGGATTCTCGGAGGACCAATCCGGGGGCCCCACACCACCTGGTGGCGCGGGCTAGGCTAGGCCGCGCCATGGGGTGGTGTGGGCCCCCAGGCACCCCCTTGGTCTCCCTCTTTGCCTATAAGAGGCCTTCTGACCTAAAAACTCTCGGGTGTTCGACGTTTTTCCAGAAGGAGTTCCGCTCTGCCGCCACCACCAGATTCCACGAAACAACACCAGAAACTCCGTACTGGCACCCTGCCGGGATGGGGAATTGGAGGAGATCATCGCCATCATCATCACAATCGCTTCTCCATCGACCATCCATGTTTCCCCCATCTATGAGTGAGTAATCCCCTGCTGTAGGCTATGGGGATGGTAGGGATTGGATGAGATTGTTCATTTAATGGCATCAGATTGTTAGGGCATGGTGCCTAGTATCTTCTATTAGTGCTTTATGACTTTGTTGCGACTTGTTGTGCTTAATGCTTGTCACTAGGGCATGAGTGCCATGATTTCAGATCTGAACATGTTATTGATTCATTATGACAGTATTGTTTATGGTCTTATCTGCAAGTTGTATACACATGTTGTTGTATGGAACCAATGGCCCCAAAGTGATAGAAATCGGGATAACCAGAGGGAATGGCTTTGATGTGAGGATCACATGTGTTCACGGAGTGTTAATGCTTTGCTCCAGTGCTCTATTAAAAGGAGCACCTTAATTGCCAGTAGTTCCCTTGAGGCCCCGCGGCAAACAGGCTGGCAGGACAAAAGATGTTGTGCAAGTTCTCATTGCGAGCACGTATGACTATATATGGAACACATGCCTAGGATTATCTAGTACTTGCATGCTTTATCTTATTTATCTGCAATTGCCCTATGTTCTGATTGCTATGTGAATTGTCTTGTCCATGCAATGCCCGTCCATCCATCCCTATGCCTACCACACTCGAATCCTACTGTTTACTACTATTGTTACTATTGTCTTTACTTTACTACCGCTGCTACTTTGTATTCCTACTACAAAACTGTTGCTACTGATAAACTGATGTGAGCAAGATTGTTTCCAGGTGCAGCTGAATTGACAACTCCATTGTTAAGGCTTATAAATATTCTTTGGCTCCCCTTGTGTCGAATCAATAAATTGGGTTTCATTTCCCTCGAAAATACTGCGATACACCCCCTATACTTGTGGGTCATCACAGCTGCCAAGAAGAAGGGCACGGGAGTGCGTGTCACGAATGGATCGTGGCAGCAAACCGCCATCAAGGAGCCAGAGCTCTTCAACTGGCGCCAAGATGGTGCTCTTCCTGCTACTGAGGATGACTGCCGGATTCCTAGAGATGAGGTAATCCCCAATAGCCCCGTCGGATTTCGGGTGATGTTCCTCGCATTTGTCATTCGTGCTCTTTTTCTCCCCCTCCACAAGTTTGTGAGGGGGTTACTCTAGTTTTACGGGCTCTAGCTCCATCAGCTGACCCCCAATTCCATCCTTCATATTGCTTGCTACATCACCCTTTGCGAGTGTTGGCTCGGAATCAAGCCGCACTTTGGCCTTTTCAAAAAACTCTTCAAACTAAAGCGCCAGTCGGGCTCTAGGTCAGTAATATACGATATAGGAGGCTGCGGGATCCATGTAGACCCCAATGTCAAATATTTCACCATCAACTTCAATGCATCTGCCCAAGGGTGGAGGGAGAAGTGCTTCTATATCCGCAACCAGAAGGTTGATGAGGAAAACTTTGGGCTCGCTCCTTTTGATTGTACGGCATAATGCAAGACAAGGAGATGGTGGAAGAACACGGTGATGCCCGGCGAAGCCGAGGAAACTAAGGCTCTGTACAAGCGTGTCTGCGACCTTGAGATCCGCATCGGGAAGGAAGTGGGCGGTGCAGACCTCATTTGATCCTAGATGCGTTGCCGAGTGCAGCCGCTGCAGGCTAGGGGGCATCCAATGTGCTGTTGGACTGGTGTTGACGACGTCACTCGCATTTCTCGAGAGAATATTTCTTCGGGTGAGGTAGAGAAGAGGTTTCGGCTGCTGACCAAGTACACATCCAAGGAGAAACTACTTGGTGACTTAGCCGTGCCCCCATTCTGCGCGAGTCATCCTCCACCTAAGGTGGCCTTCTTGTTATCTCTTCTTATTTTTTTGATTGCCTACTAGGTTTTCCTTTATATTGACGCTACTTATTTTTCTAGGACTGGAAGGTGACCACTATGTTGCCTCCCCAGCCGGAGGGAGTGATTCCTCACGAAGCGGAAGAGGAGGACGAGTCGGGCTCCACCGTCCCCATTGAGGAACAGCAGGAAGCCCCCGAGTCCAACAGGAACGAGACTTGCAAGCGCTCCCGAAGTGAGGATTCAGATGCATCTTTGCCGGTGACACCGGAGGGTCCCTCGAACACGGTAGAGGAGCCAATTCATGTTGTGCCTGTGAGCGCCTTAGCTCCTATTCCATGGAAGAAGCTGAGGATACCGAAGGAGGTGTTTGATGACTTCTACGACCTTGATGACTTCGACTGCTGAGTTTTGTGCTTCTGCTGATTTGTCTTTGTGTCCTGAAATCTCATTCTCTGAAGTTGTGTTTGTATGCTTATGTTGCAGCACAACCACATCATCATCATCCGACGACTGTCGCGTCGTGAAGGAGTCTGGAGTCGCGGACTCCAAATAAAAGGATGTGACGGAGCAGTCGCATTCTCCCCAGGTGACGGCCAACTCCGGTGCCAGTTCTTCGAGTTCCCCCATGCTCGGAGGCACCAGATGGTCGCCCGGATGCCTATGCGGAAGGAAACATCAAAGTCCCTAGAGGAGCATGTAAGTTCCCTTGACTATGTCAGTCAAATTTAAATAGATGCTTATGCATATCTTCTTGCAGCCTGTCGTGAAGGAATCTATTCGCCTCGCCGAACAGATTACGTTGATGGGCCGTCAGCATGCCTTGCTGGATACCCAGCATCGCAGATTTGAAGGTGAGCTTGCGTTTTGTATATCTATGTTGCTGCTGCAGAAAATCGCCAATCTTTAGTGTTTGCTACTGTTCTCTGTAGGTGAGAACAATGAGATCCTTCATAGCGTCAGCACCCTCGAGAAGGGTCTTGCCGCCGCGGAGAAGAAACGTGACGAGGCGCTCCAAGGTCTTGAGGAGTCGAAGAAGTGCGAGGAATACTTGCGTTCCGCAGCTGCTGACAGAGAGAAAGTGTTCGTAGAACAACTTTTCTCTATTGCTAAGGCACTCTTAGGTATGATGTTGCATCATTTTTGTTTCTGATGCACTTTGCATGTATTTTGTTGTGCTCATATGTATCTTCTGTAGATGCTGCTAGCATGGACTTCGATGCTCAAGCTTTACCTCGCCCAGATGCATTGGCCAGTGCTGTGGCTGCAGTTGAAGACCACAACGTCTCCGTCAAGGAATCACTCGAAAAGGCCAACGGTGTGCTTGGGCGTCTTTGAGAGGAGATGGTCCCCTACGCCAAGCTGATCGAATATCTTGATGGCTTGGTGGAGTCCTTTGCTGGAGGCGTGCCCATGGACTTAAAAAATGCTCAGAGGGGGGTTGGAGCGACCATGGGACTGGCGATGGCGCAAGCTCACAGTGTTGATCTGAACCCCATCAGAGTCTCCTTGAGGATGCCGGTCACTGTGGATGGCCAGCAGGTAGTGTTTGCTCCCTTTGCCACTACTTGTCATAAATATGGGCCTCGGCTCATTGAGACACTCGCCAAGTATTCGGCGGAGCTGAGGCGGTTGAAGACGGCGAAAGCCACAGCGTTAGAGGCTGCAACCGAGAAGGCAGCGGCGTCGGAGACTGCTATAGACTCGAGGAAGTCCTCTAGTGCTCATGCGTAGATATAGGCTATCCCTCTATTGACCTTTTGTAATATTCTAGTTTCTCCAGACGTCTTTTTGATTTGAATCGTGTCTGTTGAGGTGCTCCCTTTGCAAACTTGCTGAACTCGATGTTTTTATTATGTTGGCATTGTTTTGAATGGTTGGTCTTATCCATCTCTTCCTCTTTCTGGATAGGGTCCTTCGACTGGTCCATTTGACGCACCTCCCACTGATGAACCCGTGCCGCAACCACGTTCAAAGGTGGAGGAGTTGTCGCTGCTGTCTCGATTGCGTGATCGTGTAAAGCACTTGGAGCGAGACATACCCATTATCCGTGGCAGCGCTGATGTGTGGAAGTCGAAGCCGAAAAAGCCAATGAACGGGAGAAATATCTTCTAGGCGAGGTGGCTCAGTTGAATGAGCAATTGGAGTGTTACTTTCCTTAGATTCTTCTCCTTTTCTAGTCACTCGCGACGACAAGTTTTCCTTATGCTTTTTGTTGCACTTTGTAGTTGTTAGTATTCGTCATCCTGACGAGGAGAGGGATTGAGTCACCATTCAGCTAAACAACTTGACCCAGGAGCAACCGGAAGCTAGCAGGTACTTTTGGGTTGACCGGGATCGCGCAGTCGCATTGGCAACGTTGCAGGATCGTGTGTTGCAGGTGCTGTTGTACTTGAAGAAGGCGCAGTTGTGCCTGAAGCACATTTTCCGGGCAATGTTTCCCTTGGATGCGGTACCTTCAACCTTGTTAGCTTTACTGAAGAAGTTCCAGGATGCCAGCGCAGTTCGCAAGTGCGTGCATCAGCAGTTAGTCACGCGTGACAAGGCTGCACTGACACTTGTTCGCCTGCATCGACCTAATATGGATCTTGCAGAAGGGATGGCGTGGAACATGGTGCCACATTATTGGGCGATTGATCAACCAGCCGAAGATATCGTCGAGTTGTTCGAAGAACGTACCAATGTTCTCCTTTTATGGCAGTAGTGTAGTTTAGAACCTGCACAGAGGTGTTTAGGTGTTGTAAAGTTTGTATAAGTGAGTCAGGTGTATTTGTTACCTGTTTATATGTAAAAGCTTGCTAGATTGTATGTTTTTCGAGTAGCTTGTACTCTATAGTTCCTTTTCGTTAGCCTGACGCATATTCATCTTAGCACCTTGTCAACCTATCAGCTGTGTTGAAGCTGGGTTGGTTTTACCAAGGTTTCGATTGATAGTACGTTAGCTACTCAGGCTACTTCGTTATTCGTGTAACGATGTGGAAAGGGTAGCGCAGCCCCCGAGTGATGTAATTGCAGGTAACAATAGAAACACAAAGTTGGAGGCATTTAGCTTTATTTATTCGTAGAATATCAGAAGATACAGTGTGTGGCTAAGTAGCCTAGCTAAATAGCCTTATTTGTAAAGCAAAAACATCTAAGGGTAGAAGCGACGTAGCTGCGCAACGTTCCAGGGGTTGGAGTATGCGACTCCACTTTCTACGTTTTTAAGGCGGTAGGTGCCACCTGGGATTACTTCGGTAATCACATAAGGTCCCTCCCAAGGGGACTAGAGATTGATGTGCCCTTGTTGCTTTAGTCGCAAGACCAGGTCTCCTTTGCTGAAGGACCTTGGGCGTAGCCTTCTGATGTGGTAGTTGCAGAGGTTTTGCTGGTAGATCGTGGATTGCTCACTTCTATCTCGCGTGCTTCATCGAGGAGGTCGACAGACTCTTCGAGTGTGAGAGTCCATTCTGCTTCACTGTATGCTACGACCCGTGGGGCTTTGTAGCATACTTCTGCGGGTGTTACTGCCTCGGCACCATGTACCATGAAGAACGGAGTATAGCCTGTGGCACTGTTTGGAGTTGTGTGTAGGCTCCATAGTACTGATTGTAGCTCCTCGGGCCAGCAACCAGCAGCTGTTTCGAGTGGACTGAGGAGCCTTTTCTTGATGTCACCACAGATGAGGCCGTTGGACTTTTCGACTTGACCATTGGTCTGTGGGTTTTCCACTGAGGTGTAGCTGATGTTGATTCCTAGGTTTTCGCAGAAATCATGGAACTCGTTCGAGGTGAAGTTTGTTCCGTTGTCCGTGATGATGCTATGCGGCACCCTGAATCGGAAGACAATGGACTCGAAGAATTTCACGGCGGTGGCCCCAGATTGGTTTGTCATAGGCATGAGCTCAATCCACTTGGTGAATTTGTCGACTGCGACAAGGAGGTAGACGTACCCTCCAGGTGAACATTTTTGCACCTTGCCGACCATGTCGAGTCCCCATTGCACGAAGGGCTAGACCAGGTGTATTGGCATGACTTCTGTGCTAGGTGCGTGCGGTTTTTTCGCAAATCGTTGGCAAGCGTTGCATCTTTGGACGATGTCCTTAGCATTGTGCATTGTCGTTGGCCAGTAGAATCCAGTTCGTAGAGCTTTGGCGACAAGGGCGTGACTTCCGGCGTGATGACCGCAAGTGCCTTCATGTATCTCGAGGAGGATGGCTCTTCCGTCTCCGTTGGAGACGCATCATTGAAGGACTCATGTGATGCTGTGTTTGTACAATTCGCCGTTGATGAGGGCGAAAGCCTTGGATCATCATGCTATATGACGCGCATCTGTCGGGTCATCTCGCAACCTTTTTTTGAGCAGGTATGTGATGTACGGTTGTGTCCAGGATGGCTCGATCATCATGACCTCCATGGGGCCTTCGAGTCATGTATCTTGCTCCATGTCTTCGAGGGCCTTCGGTTCGTCGGGTGGTGTTGCCCCCGAGTCCTTTGACATGCAACCTTTCTGCTCTGGAGCCTTTGGCTTGATGGAGCGTTTGCATATTCGCTCTAAGAATACTCCAAGTGGCACCGGGGCACAGGTGGAGCCAATATTGGCGAGTGTATCCGCGTCTTCATTGCTTTCATGGCCGACGTGCCGTAGTTCGCAGCCATCGAAGTCACCTTCGAGTGCGTCATAGAGGTCGTGATAGGCAATCATGTTGTCGCTCAGAGCGTCGCACTAGTTCAAGGTTTGATTTACGACCAGTTTAGAGTCGCCGTAGATGACGAGTCGCATTGTGCCACAAGCTTTGGCCATCCGCATCCCATGGAGCAGGGCTTCGTATTCTGCTTCATTGTTGGAAGCACGGAGCTGCCTTCGCAGAACATACCTCGTCTTGTCACCTTGTGGCAATGTCAGGATGATGCCCGCGCCAGCTCCTTCTCGACGTTTTGATCCGTCGAAGTGCATTGTCCATAGACAGGAAATGTCTAGCGTGTCTGGGAGCTGGTTCTCCATTTAGTGGACAAGGAAGTCCGGGAGTACTTGCGACTTGATCGCATCTTGCTTCTCGTATGTGATGTCTCATGGAGACAGTTCTATCCCCCAAAGCGCAACTTGTCTAGTGGGATCGGGGTTGTTGAGGATGTGCCCTAGTGGAGCGTCGTTCACCACAATGATGGGGTGCTCCTGGAAGTAGTGGCGCAGTCGCCGAGCTGTCATGAAGATGTCGTATGCCAGCTTCTGATAATGCGGGTACCGCTGTTTTGTCGGTGTGAGCACCTAGCTGAGGTTGTAGACTGGGCGTTGTACCTCGTGGATTTTGTTTTCTTTGGCTCGTTCCACCACGAGCATAGTACTAACCACCTGGTAGGTGGCTGAGATGTATAACAACAAGGGCTCCTTTTCTTGAGGTGTGACCCACACTGGCGAAGTGTATAATAGACGCTTGAGGTATTTGAATGCTTCTTGTGCTTCTTCAGTCCACTCGAATTTATCAGCCTTGCAAAGTAGCTGGTAGAAAGGCAGCACCTGCTTGCCCATTTGACTGATGAATCGACTAAGCACCGCAATTCGCCCAGCTAGCTGTTGGACGCCTTTTATGTTCTTTGGCCTCTCCATGGCCAGGACGGCCTTTATTTTCTTCGGGCTGGCCTTGATCCCTCTCACGGAGATGAGGTACCCGAGCAGTTGCCCAGATGGTACGCTGAAGCTGCATTTGTCCGGATTCAGCTTGATCCGGTAGCGGTCGAGGTTATCGAAGGTCTCATGGAGATTTCCGAGTAACGAGGCTTCCTCCTTAATTTTTACGACGATGTCGTCAACGTAGAATTGAATGTTAGGACCAAGCTGGTTCTTGAGGCAGGCCTGCATACACCGCTGATAGGTGGCTCCTGCGTTTTTCAGCCCGAAGGGCATTGTTGTGTAGCAGAAGATGCTAAAGGGCATGATGAAGTCTGTTTTCTCCTGGTCTTCCTCCTTCATTCGAATCTGGTGGTAGCCTGAGTAGGCATGGAGGAAGAAGAGGCGCTTGCATCCCGCGATGGAGTCGATTATCTGGTCGATCAGCGATAGTGGGACTTGGTCCTTTGGGCAATGTTTATTCAAGGAAGTGAAGTCCACACACATCCACATGATATCCATGACCTTTTTAGGAACGAGCACGGGGTTTGCTACCCAGGTGCTTTCCTTGATCTCGTGTATGAATTTAGCGTCGAGGAGTCTGTTGACTTCCATACCGATCACTTTTGCCCTTGGCTCAGACAGTCGACGTATCGTCTGCTTCACTGGTCTTTCTTCAAGATTCACATTGAATGAGTACTCGGCGAATTCCCTGGGAACTCCTGGCATGTCCGCTGGACACCAGGCAAAGATTTCCCAGCGCTCACAGAGGAATTCGACGAGTGCGAGTTCCTATGCGGGACTCAAGTTGTTGGCGATGAGGGTTGTCTTGGTCGGGTCTGTTGTGTAGCATCCCAATTTCAGCAACCCTGATTAGTTGTCCAGAATGCAAAAATCAGGGGGAACAAAAACTTTTTCTTGTGCTTTGGTGCAGTGCTTGCTTGTTGTTTGCTTGCACTTGTGCTTATGAATGTGTATCTTAGGATACTCCTTATCTCACCCTCAGTTGACAAAAGATTTTTACCCAAAACTATCTTGGCTTACTTTACATATTTTCAAACGTTCTGGCATTTAAAAACAGGAGCCAAGATGCCTATGTAACCAAAACTATTTTGGTAGCTTCTGTTAACAAAACTATGGAGTGATATATAATACAACCTCCTTATGTTTTCAAGATAGAACACTCAACTAATCTTACCTCTAGTTTCCCCAGAACTCTGCTTCAAAGCATTTGAATTCTACTATTGGTAGAGATACCAAGAACCCTCATCTTATTCAAAACTCAACCTCTTCAAAATTCCCCAACCTTACCTCAAGCTGAGCTTGATGGTAACCCTAGAGTAGTTGATTTGTTTATAAGATGAGTTTCCTTGATCTGCTGTCTGATGAGTTGCTTTGATCTGCTGTTTGATTTGTTTGCTTAGGATGTAGTATAAGCTACTCTAGGAGCTCATCACTAGGATCAATATGCTCCCAATCATCAACCACTAAGCAAGACTACAAACCTAGATGTGATCCCTAGCCACTAGGTGATCATCTAAAACCCTTAACCAGATCAATTCTGAGATTTCCCATTCTAGATGGCTCCAAATCCTTAAGACTAATATCAAGCCTGGATCTCTTCTACTCACTCCGCACATCCATATCACCCACTTGTTAAAGCTCTGATACCTTTCAACTCCTCCAAGAACATTCCCTCTCATACTCTAGTCAAAATCCTCAAAACTGCCAAATTTGGCAAAGTCTAGAAACAGTTTCAGCATCACCTTTTTGAATGCCTCCTTTTCTCAAACCATGTGCATTTTTGGAAATGCACTAGAACCATATTGTTAACCATCATTAGGAATACCAAGGCCAACAATTTCCCCTGGTTAGATCCTTCTCCAACCCATTTGTCCATGATGGTTTTGCAGGAAAGAAAATAACATTTCCTGCAAATCTAGTCATCATGCCTACTTTGCTAGAAGCTCACACCACCATCCAAACCTCTATGGACCAACTCTCTGCATGGTTGTGTTTTACTCATTGATTTCTATCTATACCTACTTCACTTGCCCCAAGTGGATCTCTGTGCTGATTAAACCCACATAGTTTATAAGGCATCATAACTCTTTCTGCATGGCAGCCTTATTATCAACAAAGTTTGCCATCACTTCTAGATCACCTCAAATACAATTAATTCAAACTCCAGCTGCCATGATCATCTATATGACCTAGTATACTCACCCATCTATCCCTTGCACCAAGGTGAGCTCTAAGCTCCAAGAAGCAAGCCTGTTTATGTGGTATAAAAATAACACCACCCTAGATCATCAACTCATTGTTTTTCATCTTATTCAGGTTGGAATTTCATTCCTCAAGGTTGAAACTGCTTGCCACACCTTTTTTTATATCATCTATATTGGTCCTCAAGATTTATCAATAATTATCCAAAATTATTATGGCCACAAAACTATTTAATTCCTCAAATAGTCAAAATCTCCAAAACTCCCTCCATAAGGGAAAGTTTGGTTTTCACCAAAACACTTGTCCAACTTTTGGCTCAAGTAAGTTCCATATACCATACCTCACCTTCCCATCTCAAAAATAAATATTTTTGAGAAGCTTTATTATTTCTTTTTTCCCATTTTCTTAAATGGCAGAATTGGAATAATAATTGTTTTACTTACTTTTATGCCTCAATAAATCTTGGGAAAATTCCCCTAAGTGTGTATTCACATTTGGTACCCTTCCACATCAAAATCCATCCCTGTCCAATGGAAATTTATCAAATGATCACCAAAAAATCCCTTTTGTCCTTTTTAAGTAAATGGATTTAAGTGGACAAAAACTCCACATAAAAATCTCAATAAAATCCTAGGAGTCTACCTTGACCTCACCTATCGACCCGTACCATTTTCTCCTCTGGTCCAATGTAACTTTTTGGACTTCCTTCATAACCATCCATTAGATCCAATTTGTCAATTTAGCAAACCACTAATCTAAACCACCTCCAAATTTCATCAAATCTTTCTCAAAGTTTCCCCTCAACACCATGACACTCCCCTGGCCGACCACCACTGTAGCACCACCTAACAATTACCCATTTCCCCTTGTACTATTAGTAAGAGAGAGATGCAACAAAGATCTTATAAGGATTTGCCACAATAAATCACCAGCTCCCCACTCTGCCCCTGCAAGACCAAATGCCCATCATGCCCCTCTCCACCTTCCCCTGGAACAATCCCTGGCCAGCCTTGCACCCCTCTTGCCCAAAGTGGTAATTTACTCCATCCACTCCCCCCTCCTTGGTATATATGGCCAGAGGCCTTCCCCCAGCTCCCCCTACCCTCATTTGCTCCCTCTCACTCCCACTTACCTCTCCCGAGCACCACACCCTCTCCCTAGCTCTGTGCTGTCCGAGGAAGAAGAAGAGGAGAGCCTCGGCCTCCTCACAAAATCGAGCAAGTCTCTCTCCTTCCTACTCCATTCTCTCTGCATGTCAGCCCACGAGATCCCCTCCTCCTCCTCTACCTGACGGTGCTCTTCTTTTTGCCCAGGACCCGCTCCCCCGCCGTCGTCGAGCTCCGACGAGTCTACTCTCGGCCTCCGACGCGCCAGCTACCTCCCGGCGTCAACCCTCCTTGTGCCGCCCACCGATCCGTTCAGCGCCGTTGACCGCGTCGCCTTGCACCCTCCGTGCTGCCTCCCGAGCCCTTTGGTGAGCTCCCCTCCTCTCTCTCCGGCGACCTAGGGTTATGTCCCCGGTGCTTTGTCGCTGCGACGACGACGAGCACGGGCCGTCCATCGCCACTTATGCAGACGGCTGAGATCCGCCAGTATTGCTTCGGCACCTTCCCCTGCTGACCGCCGGGCCCCGCTTGTCAGTTCAAGCGCTGGCTCCCGCGCGTCGAGCTGCCCCGCCTTGGGCCGGCCTACCTCTGTGCAGCCCAGTTCTCCCAGATTCGGCTCACTTCACCTCCTGTCCTATTTCTTTTTAGCTAACCTATTATTCGAGAGAAGCTTTCGTTGTTTTAAATCCAAATAAAATGTTAAATCAAGTCCAAATGCCTAGATCTAAAATCTGGTGGTTCTCTGATGTTTTATCAAACATGCAGAAGCAACCCCATATCCAAAATATTTTTTTTAATTACTGGTATTTATTCTACTACAGAGTATACTTTGCACTAATTAATTTCCCCCTGTGAGCTAGACTTACCCATTTGAGATGAACCAAAGACCTACGGGAAGGTATTTGAAGTACCTATCATCCAGCACAAACCTTAGGTCAAGTTGAACATTATGTGGCCTTTAGCAAAAATGACAAAACTAGCAACTTTCTGTCTTGTATAATTTCCCCAGGTCTAACCAATTGTGGTATGGACCTGATTCCAATTCCCAATACCCCATATTATCAGTATCCACCAGACCCCAGAAGCTCAGAATTTATTGAGCTCTGGTTGAATTTTAGTGATTTAAATACTTCTGTGATGGGTATTTTCACTAAATAAATCACTACAGGAGTTTGGCAACTCCAAAAAGGGTGAATTCAATTCCTACAGGATGGTATTCTAAGTACCTATCCCATGCCCTTGGAACCAACTCAATAGCTTTTGTAAAATTCATCTGGTGAAAAAGAGAAAAACTATGCAGAACTGACTTTGGGAATTTCTTGAGGGCATTCTGGTAATTCTTTGGACATGATTCCAACTCTAGATGGTTCAGTATAGTAATTACTACCAAACCATCCAAGGAAATAATTTTTGGAGCTCTAGATAAACTCTGGTGAAATATTTCCTCAAACTAGAGTTTAATACACTATAAAAAGCATAACTAAATCAAGGGAAGTGATAATGAAGTGAAACCACTTGTGTTGGTTTTGGTTTTGTTTTCAAGTCCTATCTGAGGATGTCATGGTTATCCATTGGTAACCTACAGACCTCAGAACCCGAATCCGAGCCCCTTGTATCTATCTTAGACAACTATCTTCTAAGAGAAGGCACCTCAGTGGCAATCTTGTAAATTCCACCACCCATATCCAACTTCTCCAAACCTTCCCAAGTCCAGTAGTAATTTTGTCATGTTTGTTTTCTGTATGGTTTGACTGTTTGTATGTCTTGCATTGATTGTGGTATTGTCTTCTTGCATGTATATTCGATGACGATGATAGTGTGAGTGTCTGACGACAAGAAGGAAGGGATTTCTTATTATTATATTATTGGGTTTTCTTGGTCATCTAAAGAAGTCCAGGGACTTATTGCTTACCACAGGCAAGCCACCATTCCTGAACTCTGATATATGTCCTACTCTCTTTTACCTGTTTTATATCTTCTTTGTAAATTGCATTACCTACCTGCATGTTTTGATTTACAAATGCTGCGATAGTAACTTGGCTCCTCCAAGTTATGACTTCGTGTCCTTCGAGCCACCACCCCGATGTACCTACCATTTTATCCCCTTTAGACCGAGAGTACGATGGTTAACATTCCACCTCCTTAGAAGCCCCAGTTTTGAGAAAATAAACTATTTTGGGATTTACCCCATCAAAAATGTTTCAAAACCCTTTTGTAAAACCCTTGGAAGAGGCATCGCTCTGAGTGGATGTTTTAACAAAAGAAATGGTGATGACGAGAAATGAGAAGTAATGGTATGTTCTATGCCTTTACTGGAACAATTTTATCCGCACAACCACATTACCCTAGGTGCTGTGGCTTAACTCGTAGTTTGTCCGCGTTAGCCGAGGCACTTCTACCATGCTTATAGGGAGAAATCCCTGGAATTTCGGGAAGGCACCACCAGATCGAGGATTTGAAGTCTATTGCTTGTTTAGGCAAGAGTGAGCCTGAACTGGCAGGAGGCCGGTGCAACAATTGGTACTCCCGTGGACGGTATGACTTAGGTAGTACGGAAGGAAGTGGAGTCTCCAGATTTAAGGTATACGCCAAGTTGCGGCTTGGGATGCGCGTGTACGGAAGGAAGGACTATGGGTGGGAGCCACATACTCGTTGCCGGGGAGAACAAACCCAAGAGGAAAAGCATACCTTTTCTAGGGTTGACAAGCGAAAGGTTAGGTTTGATTATCCGGGCCCCCATCTATAGTGGTAGTGGGTCGTGGTTGTATTCCCGTCGGATGTATTGATTCTTGTGGGGAAAGTGCACAAACTCTGCAGAGTATAACCTATTCGAATAGCCATCTCCACAGTTAAGGACGGTTGTAAAGGTGTTGGCTAGGAGTACCCAAACAGTGCTTGTTTGGGAAACAAGTAGTTTGAGGACGAAGGTTCCGTGGGAACTCGAGTTCGAAAGCTTGCTTTTGACCGAGGGGTCTAAAATGTTCAAAAAGGGTTGTTACTACAAAACTGTTTTCAAAACTCTTTTTCAACAAAGATATGGAGATGTCTTGATTTACAAAACAGAAGCATGTTTTCAACTCTCTTTTTCAACAAATATATGGAGATGCCATAACTTCAAAAGTTAGTTTAGGCTTTTCAAAAGCAACCCCGGATAGAGCTATCTCGCCACAGCCAGAATTGCATTTCCTTGTTTCACTTATCTTGGTGGTTTGCGAGTACATTCAAAGTACTCACGGCTGTGTCCCAGGCTATTTACTTGGCAAGACTTTCAGAGGTTCGACTTCGGGAGATTCAGGTGACGTCCATTGAGCTAGGCCGTCTTCCCAGTCAGCTGCATGTAGGTTAAGGCACGATTGGGCTCTGTGCTTGGCGAAGTTCCGCTGCTAAGATTGATGTAGCCATAATGGCATTTATGTAAGTCTTGTAATTCGTTATGTTTCGGATGATTGTAATGATACCTGTCGGTTATGTTCGACGGCTCACTGATCATGGGAACGTGGAAATATGGATAACAGGGATTTCTCGGAGGAATAATCCAGGGAGCCCACATGTTGGGTGGACCTGGACCGATGAGTCGAAGGATTGGTCAGGTGATCTTGGCTTACTCGAAGGAGGTAGACTGTTGTCTATCGACTGCTCCAACCTTGCTAGTTCCTCCTACATGCCGAAAGACTAGGAGATTCTCTTGAATTCCCTGTCACAGCTGCATGACCTCTCGAAGCTTCTGTTGACAGTGATAATGCCGTTGGGGCTCGCCATCTTCATCTGTAGGTAGGCGTAGTGTGGCACCACCACGAACCTCGCGAACATGACACTTCCGAGCATGCAGTGCTATTGTGAGGGCTAGTCGACCAACTCGAATTCGATGTGTTCTTGTCGGAAGTTTGCTGGCGTTTCGAAGATGACATCCAAGATAATCTTGCCTAGGGGTATACGCCCTTCCCTATGACGATGCCGTGGAATGTTGTGTCTAAGGTTTCCAGGCAGGACATGGGGATTCGCATGGCACGCAAGGTGCTTGCGAACATGAGGTTGATGCCGCTGCCGCCATCCATGAAGACGCGACTCATATCGAAGCCTCCAATTTGTGCCTTGAGCACCAGGGGACAGTGACATGGGCGAGGTACTTGACGCGGATGGTCATGCTTGTCAAAGGTAATGCAAGACTCGCTCCCACTGAGGTACTTAGTGGTGGAGGGGACGAGTTCATTGCCAGATTAACTTGGCGAGTGATTCATTTTTGCACCCGATTTGATGGACGTCCTTTTTGGATTATTCCCATGTTTCCCAATGCTCGCGGGTACTGCTCGCCTCCGTTATTTTGGACTAGCGCAACTACATGTGGCGGTGGCCTGGGTGGTGGTGGTGCTCCGTGAGACACGGCACCGGGGGCAGCTCCGTAGCCTTAGTTTATTGCTTCGCGATTCATCTGGGCCACACCTTCGTGGAGCCTGAGGAACTCACGGTAGTCCTTCAGAAGGTGACTAGATTTTTTCTTGCCATCGTGTTTGTCGATGTAGAAGTTGTACGTTGCACGGTCCGGACAATTTGTCCTGGATAGATGTTCTAGGTGCCTCATCGCGAGTGCGGCCTTGCCACACTTGCGTGGTTTTCCTGCTGTCGCGGTATCCACCACTACGGTATCCGCTGTTGTGGTTGCTGTTGTTGCGTTTGTCGGCGTAGCCAGCCACGACCATGTCGACTTCCTCGCGGTCCTCGTAACTGTGCATCCGACGTTTTCCTCGGCGATTACGTCTGCGAGCGAGGTCGTCATCATCATCTGAGTGGATGCGGTTTTTCACCGAGTCCTCTCCATCAACCCACATGTTCGCGATCTCCATCAGGTGGTCGATTGTTTTGGGCTCCGAGTGGCCAAGCTCCTCTCCGATCTCTCTGCGACACACGCCGCCATTGAATGCATCGATTGCATGGTCCTTAGAGATGTCTTCTCCAGAGTTTTTGATGATAGACCACCTCTGAATGTATGAGCATGACAACTTGCCAGTCTTTTGGTAGCAGCCTCTTAATTCTTTGATTGATGCGAGCCTTTTGTAAGTGCCCTTGAAATTTCTCACGAAGATGTAAACCAGCTTATCCCAGCCATAAATCGATCCGCGCAGGAGGTTATTGAGCCACGCACGGGCGGCGCCTTGCAGCTGTAGCTGGAGGCATTGCATGGCCGTGCTCGTGGTTCCACCGTGTAGCCTGACGGAGGTGATATGATCCTCCAGCCAGATCTTTGGGTCTTGGAGGCCATCCAATTTTGGATTCTCCGATGGGAGTTTGAATCCTTTTGGCATTTGTTTTTTTCGTATGGCTCTACTGAAGCAGCTGGCGCCGAAGATCTCTATCCCATCATCTTCTCAGTTAATCGAACGAGCATGGCTCGCACGTATCATGTCGACTTTGCGCTGCGTGATGTCATCGCGTGTGTCGTAGCCGTAGTCGTGTCGCCGTGAGCAGCGTCGCCATGACAGTTCATGGTTATCATCACTGGAGGAAGAGGAAGAGTAGCGCTTGGCCAGAGCCTTGCTTTTCTTCGGCTCTAATGTTGGATCCTTCATGAGGGTAGCTTTGAGTAGTCCCAGGCCAGTGATCCTATATCGGTGCATGATGGACCGTGGGTCCCCAGCAGGTGGCTAGTTGTTAAGTAGGTACATGGTGGCCGCTGTTACCAGATCACCCAGATCGGACTCGCAATTGTTGTCACTGTCCGTATTTCCGACAAATGTCGGGGTGTTGAGTTCGCTCAGGGTGCTGATTGGCGGTGGAAACCACAATGCAGGGGCAATCGCGGGAACCTTTGGCTGATCAGGGAGGCAAAGTGTGCCCAGTAGACCAACTTGGAAGCATAGGCTCCCGATCGCCAGGCTGATTCCATCGTCCACCGACTCGAAATCCGGGCGAGTGGTTGGTGTGTGGACGGTGAAGTCGAACGCTCCGAAGAAGAGGCGAGTCTCTGCTGCTGCAGAGTCGTAGATCGCGGTTGATGGGGCCAAGGAAGCCGCAACATCAGCACTCCCGTTTCCCACAGATGGCGGCAATTGACGAGGGGTTAACTCATCAATGTCCATTGGAGGTGGACATAAGTTCAAGGGAGTGGGGAGCGCTGACGGTATCGATCGGCTAGAAACAAGCACACACAGGACACAAGGCTTACCCAGGTTCAGGCCTCGTAGACGACCCTACTCCTGCTTGTTTGCTCTTGCAATTATCGAGGAGTCGAAAGTTATAGGGGTGCCCAGATGCAATCTGGCGATGGTGTGGAAACTAGGGTTGCGGATTGTCCTCCTTGCCACCCCCTCCTAGCCTTTATACAGACTAGGTCTCGGGATAGCAGGCCAAGTCGGTTACATATTAGAGTTTTCCCTCTTCTATCTTGAGTTTGCCGTGTGCTGCAAGCATTCGAAGTCTCCTAGGTCACCCGAATCTTGACAGGGCCTTAGCAACGTCGTGTGCTTCTTCTAGACTAGAACGTATATGCTGATCTCGAGTACCTATAAGGTATGCCCATGTCACTATCAGTAGAATCTTTCTATATGCTAAGAATGGAAAAGAAGATCCAAAAGTTAGCAATGTTTGGATTTGCCAGTCTTGATCCAATGGTCAATGTTCAAATAAGTTAATCCCTACACTATGTAGTGGTGGTATGATATTGTAAGAGATAAGAGATAAGATAAAGATAAGATAGGAAATACTGCGAATGATCGATCTAATGGTAGGTCTCGTAGGAGCGAGGTGCTTGAGAGTTAACACTGTCGGTGGAAGTACAATTTACATCAAGAACCTCGTAAAAATAAAAATTGCATCCAAGTCCATGCATTTAGCACAAGGACCCTGAAACTGAGCAATGAACTCTCAGTTTTTAGGTTTGCGCATACTAGCGTTCATCGTGCTGGAGACTATCAGTAGAATCTTTCTAGATGCTAAGAATGGAAAAGAATATTCAACGGTTAGCAATGTTTGGGTTTGCCAATCTTAATCTAACGGTTAATGTTCAAAGTTAATCCCTCCACTATGTAGTGGTATGGTATTGTAAGAGATAAGAGACAAGATAAAGATAAGATAAGAAGTACCGCGAATGGCCGATCTAATGGTAGGTCTCATAAGAGTGAGGTGCTTGAGAGTTAACACGGTCGTTGGAAGTACAAGTTACATTAAGGACCTCATAAAAAATGAAAATTGCATCCAAGTCTGTGAATTTAGCACAAGGACCCTGAAACTGAGTGATGAAGTATTGTGTGTTTTGAGGTTTGCGCATACTAGTGTTCATCATGCTAAAGACTATCAGTAGAATCTTTCTAGATGCTAAGAATGGAAAAGAAGATCGAACGGTTAGCAATGTTTGGATTTGCCAGTCTTGATCCAACGGTCAGTGCTCAAATAAGTTAATCCCTACACTATGTAGTCACTAGTAGGAAAATGCCTACTAGTGACGTACCAAAAATGAAGTCCGTGTCGCACGCCCCGTGCACCACTGATATCACGCCACTGATATCAGAGCAGACAGTGGTGCACCGGGTTGTGCGCCACGGATAGTTGGCAAGTCCGTGGTGCACCGCCATTCTGTGAGCCACGGATATTACCAGTAGTGCACGCATGGGAACGTGCGCCACGGATATTACCAGCAACGCATGTATAGGCACGTGCGCCACAGATATTATCAGCGGCACACAAGCACGTGGTGCGCCACTGACATGGTGCGCCACTGAACCCAAAATCAGTGCGCCACTGACTGTTCAGTTTTTTTATATATACGGCGGGTATATACGGCAGTTATATACAACAGTTATATACATCAATTATATACAACAGTTATATACAACAATACACCAAATATGAATTTAATCTAAGATATGAATTCAAAGTGCTGAAATACATCAAATATGAATTCAAGTGTTATTAGATTATTACACAAAGTGTGGTAGTACAAATTTGGTCGATCACATTACAAATTCGATCATCACATTACACATGCATAGAGCTATCACTCGATACTATGACCGAATAGAGCATAGCGGCGACGACGAGGAGCAACACCGAGACCATGATGATCTTCCTCTGGTTCTTCTTCCACATGTATCTCCTCCACGAGGCTACCGCCAGCTCTCTTGTCTTGTAGCCTTTGTAGTTGTTGCCGCTGAAGCTGTTCACTTATGCCTGGCAGTCGTCCCACTCGTTGTAGACCCCTAGAACCCGACCCCGGTATACCACGTACTACTTCGCCATCTCTGTAGACATGCATGTAGTATATGTTATAGAACGAAAAGAATGGCAAACTACAAACATGTTTGCATGATCAGAAAAATGAGCAAAGATTCATAACCGATAAATACAATTTAGCACTGACGACGATAATATCCGGTCTGCTGTGCATCATGAGAATCTTTGGTTGAACGGTACTACCCTTCGGCTGGATAGGGAGTGCCTCTATGGCTAGATAAAGCGAGATGCCTGAGGACTAGATCCTCGGGCATCTCGCTCAAGCTGGCCGTAGTGTTGTCCCTACTCTCGCACACCATCTTGGAGTTTATAACTTGTCTAGCTAGATCAAAATATGAGGAGCTAACTAATCTCACATATTAGGGAGTGCCTCTATGGCCAGCTTCAGAGAGATGCTTGAGGACTGGATCCTCCGGCATCTCCCTGAAGCTAGCCATAGTGTTGTCCCTGCTCTCGCACACCATCTTGGAGTTTATAACTTGTCTAGCTAGATCAAAATATGAGGAGATAACTAATCTCACATATTAGGGAGTGCCTCTATGGCCAGCTTCAGAGAGATGCCTGAGGACTGGATCCTCCGGCATCTCCCTGAAGCTGGCCGTAGTGTTGTCCCTGCTCTGGCACACCATCTTGGAGTTTATATCGTGTCTACCTAGATCAAAATATGCTGGGGAGCTAACTAATCTTACATATTAGGGAGTGCCTCTATGGCCAGCTTCAGGGAGATGCCTGAGGACTAGATCCTCAAGAATCTCCCTGAAGTTGGCCGTAGTGTTGTCCCTCCTCTCGCACACCATCGTGTTTCACATATTAGGGACTAGTACATCTATGGCCAGTTTGAGGGAGATTCCGGTGGGCCGGAGGACTGGGCTCCATCAGAATCTCCCTCAAACAGGCCATAGTGTTATCCCCGCTCTTTGACACCCTCCCGGCATCGGTGGTGTCACCAATGTACCATGTACCACTTTGCCATCTCTGTAGACAAGGCATGCATAGACAAGATATGGATTAGAGAAATGAGCATAGATTCATAAACTTAAAATAAAATATATATAGCACCAACGGTGACTATCATATAAGCAAGTCCTTGATCGACCATCAAGGGTTTTCCTAGCCCTAGGTAGTTAATAATGTTTACGACACATACATCAAACAATAGTTCGGAAAGACATCACGAGGATAGTCAAGTCTACGACACAAAACACACACGACACAAAAACGATAGGCACACACACATCATGTAGACCTCGCCGGGAACGGGGTCACGTCATCTCTCGTCATTAACATCCTGGTGTCGCACTGCATGTCGAGGTGTTCTTCAATCTCGCGGTTACTCAACATGATGGGAACGTACATGCCCCCCCCTTCATTTCGATGTCGTCATGGATGATTTGGCAGAGCTGAGTCTGGATGTGCCAAAAGTCCTCCATAACGTCTGCATCATGGATCGCCGCCAATTGTGTGGCCCATTGTCAAAGATTAGCTGGCAGTGCCTCGACCTGTGAATCCCGCATGAACCCCTTGATGTGATGGAGAATGTAGAAGGCCTCCTTCACAATGTTGGTCGGCTCCTTGGCGTAGGGGAACTTTGTGTGGTGACTGAATACATGTTTGCCATCCTTAGTTCTTGCCCCGTGGAGAATTTGCCTCCCTTTTCGAAATAGACTTGTAGAGCATCATCTAGAACTCTCTTGAATTTTCCATAGTCCTTCGGCTTTGTGTCACTCGATGAGTCGAAGTACGTTGCTTGCAACAACCTCGGACAAACAGAGATGAGTGTGGAGTATATGCCTCTGCGCAACACAATTGAAACATAACTAATTATTGTTGGAAGGGGACAACGAAAATCTAAGAAATATTTTGTTACGACGTAGACCTAATGTGTGTTTACTTACTCAGAAAAGCAAGGTAGAAGAATGGAATCAATGGTCTGGTTCTCATGGAAGATATTCCCTAGGTACTCTTCCACTATTGCCTGATCTCCATCGTTCGCCAAGACAAGCTCACGCATGTAGTAAGGGTCAACTATCACGATGCCCTTGGTTTTCTCCCTCTTGGCCTTCAACGCCATATTGAGCGAGTACAAACGGACCAAGTTATAGTCCAGCCGCTACAAGTGCGGGAGATTGTAGATGTCCTCGTACCGCACAAAGAATATGTCCATGGGTGCTTGGTCAACAAAGGCATGGCCCGATGGCACCTTGCATGTGAAGACCGGGTACCCGGGCTTCTTCTCTTTAAAAAGGGTGGTCTCAAGATGCAGAATTGAGTAATTCATATTTGCTATGGGTCCACCCGCGACTTCAAGCATTTCCTTAGTCAGAATCGGCTTACCCGCTATGTGCCCCCTGAAATCACTCGCTCTTGTCTCACGCCATCCCGAGCCCGGAGTATCTTCTTTCGGAAGTGGCTGGCTCGAAGCCTTCTTGCTCCGGCTATGCTTCTAGCCCTTCTTCGGCTTCTCGTCTGCCTCGACAGGATCAGTGGATCGTCCTAACTGCACCTTGGTCGTCTTGTGGAGTGTTGTGGGGCTGATGATCACCGTCGGGTTGGGTTGCAGACCAGCAGCGTCAGCCGGAGGCGTCTCTTGATCATAAGCACCACCGAAGTGCAGACGCTACGTGCATGACATGGGACGACCAGGTTGTTAACCGCGGGAGGTTGGCTCTCCAATAGGAGGCATGTCGAATCCGTCGGTGCCCATGGTGTTGAGGTAGCCATCGACGTCATCCTCATAATTGGCGATGTGAGGTGCATCCTGATGCACGTCCTCGGGCTATGGCGATGGCGTGTGTGCGATTAACTGCTGATGCCTCTTGGTGGTGGGGACGAACACCGATGGCCGTGCCTTATTAGTTGGGGCGGTGGGGCGCCGCCCTTGCTTGGCTATAGCAAAGCATATATGGAACTTGGGCCATAGCAAGGGCCAGCCATAGCAACCTCCAAGGGTCTTATGCCCATCAGCTCCTTCAGGTTGGTTGGGGGGTCAATGCCATCGCAATCCTTCAATGTCCTTACCAAGGTGACCCTGAACATGCCAGCAGGGATCGGCTTGTTGTGCAGCATGAGCATCTTCGGTTGGACGATACTACCCTTGGCTACATCCTTCAGCACGCCATGCACATACTGCAGCAATATGCAATGAGCGTCCTGCGGGAAAACATGTTGGGGATCATAATCAGATGGAAGTCGATTAGATCGAGACCGACAATGGTGTATGAAGTCGGGCCTACAATGAAGCATAATTAGTTACCTTGGTGAGGGCGTCGAGCTCGGCTAATGTGGACACGCGGGGCTGCGTCACATCCTTCTCGGGTGCATCATGAAGCAACATCGGCTGTGTGTTGGTGTTGGGCACCGCCGGCTGCGTGTTGGTGTTGGGCGCCGGCGGGCTCAGCAATGCGACCGGCTGCGCCAAGGTGTTGGAGGGCGGGGTCACCAGGTTTAGCGACATGTGTTGGGCCAAGTTGCTACCGAACACGCTGGGCACCGGTATCGGCCCAACACCTGATAGGTCCTCAATTCATCGCGGGGCCCTGTGACAAGGTGAATATAAGTTTTTCCTCATCCGTAGAAGGTCTGTTACCATGATAAAGCTGGAGTATCTTTTTCTTGAACCAACGCGTGAAGCTGGAGTTGTGCTGTCTTGTCACGTTTCCCTTAGTCTGTCGTCGGCCTGTGTGCCTAAACATCTTCTCAATTAATCTTTTGTGCTCTAGCACCCATGGTTCGACCAACTCTATGTGTTGTAGCGCGACTCGATGTGCCCTGTCATAGTCTGTGTGTCGACCAGTGAAGACGATATGCATTGGGGCATAGCCCTCGTGGTGACCACATCCATCGAGCCTTCTGAGGTGCCTCGTGATTGGCAGACCAACCAGGTTGTCGTCATCCTCATTTAGTAGATAATTCTGGCAGAATGATATGGACTCGTACGTTAGAAAGCCATTGGATATGCTTCCATCCGGACGGTTCCTGTTGCGAACGAATCCTTTGAGAACGCCGTTCAGCCTTTCAAACGACATCATGTTGTGTAGGAATAGCGGCCCGAGGTGGATGATATCATCCATGAGGTGGACTAGCATATGTACCATGATGTCATGGAATCTGGGGGGAAGTAAAATCTTGAGCTCTCATAGTATCACGACGATCTCTTCTTGTAGCATGTCGAGCTCCTTCACAACGATCGACTTCCTAGAGATTACGTCGAAAAAGTTACAGAGCCCAAACAGCGTCTCACGTACGTGCTCGTCCATTATCCCTCGGATAGCAACCGGAAGTATTTGTGTCATCAGCATGTGGCGGTCATGAGATTTCATCCCGGAGAACCTCTTCTTCGTTTCGTCCAGATATCGGGATATCTTCCCACCATAACCGATAGGAAGTTTGGTTTCAACGAGAATGTTGAAAAACTGCTAGAGCTCCTCCTCACTCATAGTGAAGTAGGAAGGGGGCAGTAGTAGTCGTTCCTCTTAGCCCTTTTGCACTGACGACCTTGAGTATCTTGCGTCTGAGCGTCATCATCGTCGTCATCATCATTGCGGCATCCTCCATGAAGTTCTTCCTTTATGCCCAGCTTGATCAGGTTGTTTCTTTCCTTTGGCCCATCTTTGGTCCTCTCTGGCATGTTGACAAGAGTGCCAATCAGACTCTCACACACGTTCTTCGTGATGTGCATGAGGTCAAGGCTATGTGGCGTGTGGAGGTATTTCCAGTACGGCAGGTCCCAGAAAACAGACCTCACTTTCCATAAACCTAGCAGCGGCTTTGTCCTCAGATACTTCTTTCCCGACGTGGGGCACTCTTTCCATTTTTCCGGCAAGTCACTGATATCCTCGCCGCTCGTCCTAGGTGGGGCTGTTTCGAGCTGGTCCTCACCATTTAACATATCTCCATGTTTTCTCCATGGGTGATCCGCGGGGAGCCACTTTCGAATCCCTAGGAACACGGTTTTTGAAGACCCGGGATCCCTCGGTAGCTGCATATACGGGGTTTTCTCCATGCACCTGATGCATGCACCATGTATGTGTTTCACCTGGCACGATACATATCCCAGACCAAGATAGTCCGGCACCGTCGTGATCAACACGACTCTCAGAGGAAATATTCTTCTGTGTAGGCGTCCCATGTACGGGCTAGCATCTCCCACAGTTGGCTAACTCCTCTTTCAACAACCCGAGATACAGATACATGTCGATACCCGGCTGTTTTGGCCCCTGAATAAGAATAATCATGTGTATGTACCTTTGCTTCATGCATATCCAAGGGGGAGATTGTATGGCCATACAAACACGGGCCAGGTGCTATGCGTGCTACTCTGGTTTCCAAAGGGATTGAGTCCATATGTTCTCATACCCAGCCTAACGTTCCTAGCATCGTCCCCGAACTCCTCTTTGAACTCCATGTCCAATACGTGCAGTTGCTAGCGTCTTTGGGGTGTGTTAGGATCTTGCCCTTCTCCGGATCCTCTTCGGGCTTATCCCTTTCCGCATGCCATTGCATGAGCTTCGCTTCCTTAGGGTCTATGAAATACCACTGCCGACAGGAAGTGATAGGAAAGTACCAGACCACTTTTTGAGGAACTTTCTTGTTCCCTCTCTTGTATCGTGCATGGCCGCACACCGGACATGTGGTTCTAACCTTGTACTCGCCCCGATAAAGTGCGCAGTCGTTGAGGCAGGCATGTTATTTTATGTACGGTAGATCGAGAGGGCACACGACTTTCCTGGCCTCGTCGATACCACTTGGCAATGTTTTCCCCTCAGGAAGTATATCGTGCTAGAATTCCATGATATGGTTGAAGCTCACGTCGGTCCATTTGTGTTGCACTATCATCTCCAGAGCCTTGAGGGTTACATTCAGGCATGTATGCTCGGGCCGACACCTAGGATACAACGGAGTAATCCCATCTTTATCCATTTGCGCCAGCTTGGCTTTCTCTCTGGCAGCAGCTTTGTCGTTGCTCGTCTCCTTAAGGAGCAGTTCTTGAAAATGAGGGTCCCGTAAAGCTGAAGTTAGCGGTGTCTACGTGTCCACGTCTTCTCTACCACCATCGGATCCGGCATCTCCTTCATGATGATCATGATCTTGTCCACGAGCATCTTCTTCATCATAATCATATTCGGTGTTTTCATGAGCACCATTTCCTGCGGGTGCCCCGTTGTTGATGTCCAAATCAATGTAGTCGGGCATGAAACCACCCATGAGAAAGTGCTTCTCTAATGTCCCTGATAAATTGCAAATGTATCTATAATTTTTGATGTTCCATGCTTAGTTTTATCCACTTTCTTGTGTTTTGTTCCAACTTTGGAGTACTTTTCATATGATTTCTTGGACTAACCTATTAACAAGAGCCATAGTGCCAGCTACCTGTTTTCTGCTGTTTTTGGTTCCAGGAAACTCAGAAAATGAATATTCTCGGAATTGGATGGGACAAAAGCCAAAGTGCCTATTTTTCCGGAAGTCATCAAGTGCCAGAATACGAGACGGAGAAGGGCCAGGGAGCCACCACACACCTGGCCGCGCGGACAGGCCTGGCCCGCTCCAGGGGGTGGTATGGCCGCTCCCGGCACCCCCTCGGCCTCTCCTTTCACCTATATATTGCCCTCGGGACAAAAACCCTAAGTACCCGATAAAAAATCCACGAAAGAGTCTGTAGCCGCCGTCATCTTCATCCCTAGATCGGGAGGGATCTGAAGCTTTTCCCGGCACCCTGCCGGAGAGGGGAATTCGCCCTGGAGGCCTTCTTCATCACCATGCAAGCCTCCGGTGTGATGCGTGAGTAGTTCATCCTTGGACTACGGATCCATGTAGTAGCTAGATGGCTGGTTCTCCTCCTTTGTGCTTTCATGTTTAGATCTTGTGAGCTCCGTTCATGATCAAGATCATCTATTTGTAGTTCTGCATGTTGTGTTTGTGGGGATCCGATGGATATTGAGATGCTATTTCAGATTGATTATTGATTCTATCATGTCTTTGTTATTTTTGATCTTGGATGCTTTCCGTTGTTAGTAGCTATCTTGGCCAAGTAGATGCTAGCAACTCCAAGAGTTAGTATTTATGCTCGATACTGGGTTCATGCCTCTGGTAATCTAGGGAAGTGACATAAATCTCTAAGGTACTAGATGTGCTGTTGCTACTAGGGAGAAAACAACAATCCTTTGTTCATAGAACAATCGTATTGTTTACTTTACACGCAATTCGTAAAGTAATAATCTGTTGCTTGCAACTTAATACTGGAGGGGGTTCGGATGATAACCTGAAGGTGGATTATTAGTCATAGATGCAGTTGGATGGCGGTCTATGTATAATGTTGTAACGCCCAATCAAGTCTCAAAGGAGTCAAGATGATTAGTATATGCATGTATTGCTTTCTCAATGTTTGTCAATTGCCTCGTTGTAATTTGTTCACCCAGCATGTTATCTATCTAAGGAGAGCCACCTCTAGTTGAACTATGGATCCTGGTCCTTGTCTTTTACATACAATCTACAAACTGTTTACTTCTTTGTGTTTACTTTATACAAACTTTTACTTCTTTCCATTCGATACGTTTAATCCTTTGTTTTCCGAAAAACACGGTGAGATTGACGACCTCATCGCAAGTTGGGGACAAAGTTCTGTGGTTGTGTTGTGCATGTCTCCACGTTGCTACTAGCACCGGTAGTGCGCCCTACCAAAGCTCAGCTAGTAACACCTTTGGGGTGTTTCCTTGCTCCTACTGGTTCGATTAAACCTTGGTTTCATAAATGAGGGAAACTTGCTGTTGTGCTCATCATACCTTCCTCTTGGGGTTCCCAACTAGATCTACATCAACCACGCACCAGCACTTTTGTGGGCGTCGTGCATTGAGCCATCAAGCATTTTTCTGGCACCGTTGCCGGGGAGTCCAGGACATCTTCACAAGGGGAGTTCCTCTTAACCAATCTCTTTACTTTGTTGTTTTTGTTTTGCTTAGTTTCTTTTTCCTTTGTTTGCTTGTTTTCTTTATTCAAAAACCCAAAAAAAATAGTTTTACTTGTTTGCTTTCTTATTTGAAAACCCAAAAAAATGACTACTCTCGAAAACACTAAGTTGTGTGACTTCACTAGCACCAACAACACTGATTTTATGAGTACACCTATTGCGCCACCTGTGGCTGAAAATACTTTCTTTGAGATAAAACCTGCTTTACTCAATCTTGTTATGAGAGAACAATTTTCTGGTATTGGTAATGAAGATGCTGCTTCCCATCTAAATAACTTTGTTGAACTTTGTGAGATGCAAAAGCATAGGGATATATATGGTGATATTATTAAGCTGAAATTGTTTCCTTTCTCTTTGAGAGGAAAAGCTAAAGAATGGTTTAATTCCTTAACTAGGAATAGCATTGATTCTTGAACTAAGTGCAAAGATGCTTTCATTGGAAAATACTATCCTCCTGCTAATATTATATCCATGAGAAGTGAAATAATGAAGTTTAAACAATCTGATAATGAGCATGTTGCTCAAGCTTGGGAAAGAATGAAATCTTTGGTAAAGAATTGTCCCACTCATGGACTGACTGCTTGGATGATCATCCAAACTTTTTATGGAGGATTGAACTATTCTTCAAGGAACCTATTGGATTCTACTGCTGGAGGTACCTTTATGACCATCACTTTGGGTGCGGCAACAAAACGTCTGGACAATATGATGGTTAATTATTCTGAATGCCATACTGAGAGAGCTCCAAAAGGTAAGAAGGTAAATTCTTTTGAGGAAACCTCCTCCTTGAGTGATAAGATTGATATTATTATGTCTATGATTGTTAACTGGAAAGCCCATATTGATCCAAATAATGTTCCTTTAGCCTCTTTGGGTGCTCAAGAAGAGCAAGTTGATGTGAACTTCATAAGAAATAACAACTTTGGCAATAATGCTTATAGGAGTAATTTTGGTAACAACAATTATAATCCATATCCTCCCAACAATGGTAATGCTTATGGAAATTCCTACAACAATAATAGGAGTGCTTCCTCTGAACTTGAAGTTATGCTTAAAGAGTTTATTAGTAAACAAACTGCTTTCAATAAAACTATTGAGGAAAAACTCTCTAATGCTGAAAGAAATATAGCATCTTTGGCTGAAGCTCAATCTTCTTTGAATAAAATGGCTGCTAAACCTGAAACTAATGATAATCCCTTTGCAGCTACTAATGCTATACAATTAAGAATTGATGAAAATGTTAGACTATTAGCTGAATTACATGCTAAGTGGGAAAGAGAAGATGAAATTGCTAGAACCATTAGTGTTTCTACTATTACCACCACTAGTGTTGAGGCTAGTAATAGTTCTACTACTTTATATGATAAATTTGATTTAGATCTTGATGGTTGCAATATCTCTGAAGTTTTTAAGTTCCTACAAAAGCTTGCTGAAAGTCCTAATGCTAATGCTATGAACATGGCTTTTACAAAACACATTACTGATGCTCTCATAAAGATTAAAGAAGAAAAGATGAAACATAAAGCTTCTATTCCTATAAAACAAGAAGATGGTTGGGAACCGATCATTAATATGAAAGTGAATGTCTTTCATTTCAAAGCTTTATGTGATCTTGATAGTAGTGTTTCTATTATGCCTAGAAGGATTTATGATATGCTTGATTTGCCTCCAATTGAAGATTGTTATTTGAATGTCCCACTTGATGATAATGCTAAAAAGAAACTCATGGGGAGTCTTAATGATGTTCTTATTATGATTAACAATGACTATGTCCCCGTTGATTTCCATGTTTTGGATGTTCAATACAATGCTTCTTGTCCTATTACTTTGGGAAGACCTTTTCTTAGAACTGTTGGTGCCATCATTGATATGAACGAAGGCACCATTAAATATCAACTACCACTCAAGAAAGGTATAGAACGCTTCCCTAAAAAGAGAGAAAAGATTTATTTTGCTTCTCCTATGAAAACAAAATTTGGTCTTAATGCTTCTTCATTTGAGAACACTTGATTCTTTATTTGCTTCTTATGCCTAACTTAAAGGCGTTAAAGAAAAGTACTTACTGGGAGATAACCCAAAAGTTTTAGATGAGTCTTGGAAGTTATTACCTCTGTAATAACCTCTCCTTATCCTTTTTATTTGCTTTTTGTGCCAAGAGTAACCTCTAATGAGAGAGAAGTAATGATTGGGAAAAGTTGATGTCCCAAAACAGATTTCCGTGCTTCACCGTAAAAATTCGTGTAAAATCTCTGAACGTATATTTGATGGGTGAATTTTTGTGCTTCCACCCCAGGTTGTTATATAACTTTCGTTAGTTCAATACTTTTTGATTTGAGCAACAGAAGATCTTCTAAAAAATTCGTCCTTACATTCTGGTCTGTTTTGACAGATTTCTGCCATTTTCTGCATTTGCTTCTTGTTGGTTCCTTCTTGAGTTCATTTGGAGAATTGAGATTTTTGAGGGAAGTGCTACAGTAGCTAGTGTTCTAATGAAAGTTTATTTGGTGTTAGAACTGAACCTTAATACCTTTTATCTTGAGTGCACTAATGTTGCTAATAAAGATTGTGTGAAGTTTTGTATGAAGGAAAAATTTCAGTTGTGTGGAAGGAATGAGTAATGAGATGAAGGATGGACTAAATTTCAAGCTTGGGGATGCCACGCGTTTCACTCCAAGAAATATCCAAGAAGTAAAAGCGTCAAAGCTTGGGGATGCCCAAGGCATCCCCTTCTTCATCAATAAAAATCCCAGGTTTCTTCCAAACGCTTCATTTTTATTGTTTCATGCACAACTGTGTTTTTCTTGGAGCGGCTTCTTTTTCATTTTTGTTTTGGTTTTTCGTTTGCTTGTTTGCTTAGTTTTCTGAATAAATTGGTTGGACCCCCTCTTTCATACATTGGTTTGCAAATAGTTTGGTTTGGTTTGGAGAAGAGTAGGAAAGTTCATACTCATGTGGTAAAAAGAGCTCGTTTTTGATTGTGGCCTATGCATTGTCATGCCATGCTTGGTATTGTTTTGGCTTTATGCTTAGTATTCTTTTCTGTAGCATGACTTGTTATAAACAATTGAGATTGCTTAATGTTCCTTGGATGAATCATGCGTTGTTTTAGCATATTAAAGCATAGTATAGTGGTATTCTTCTTTGATGCATTATTTGGGTTGACTTGGCACATGCTCACACCATGTTATGACTATCTCAAGTCACCATAGCCTTTATGATCCTTTAGTTTTCAACTTGTAGTATCACTTTATGCTTTGATCAATGATGTTTTGTCACTCTGCATGATTATGGCCATTATTGCTCTCTTAGTTTGTCGCTCCCAGTCTTTTGCTAGCCTCCACCACCAAGTATGAGTTCCACTCATGCATCCAACTCCCAAAACCAAGTTATTCCAAAGAGTCCACCATACCTACCTACTAGCTTATGCTATTCCAAGTATATTCATGCTTTTGTTTACCTTCCAAATTAAACTTGTTATGAGAAAACTAGTGATTAAAGCTCTCACAAACTTGATGGCACACTTTACTTTACTTACCCTTAATAAACTTGAACCATTGTGTCTTCTATGTTGTATATGCTTGCACTTATTTGTTGGGAATTAGCAGAACCATGCTTTCATGGGGAACACTTTCAACATTGCACTTGGTACTTGTACCTAGTTGATATCATGCTCTTTTGTATATGGATGTCGTCGGTGTGAAATGAAAGGGGAGCTTGTAAGTCCATGGAGTTATGTATATTTATTAGAGAAACGCCTGGGCTGCTGGTCTAATCCATGCTGACATGGTGGAAACCTGCAACGTAACCATAATGAGCTGTCTATGAAGCATTCTTCTTATATAAAAAAGAGTCCTATCTTGAGAAAAAAAAGAGAAAAAGAAAAAAAGAGATATTATGAAAAGAGGAAAGAGAGAAAAAAGCACCATATTCCCATGGTAAATAAGAAGAATGCTGAGATGCTCGTTGTGTGCTTGCCTTGTCATTTTGATATGGGGATTCTTTCGTATCATCGGGCAAGGGGTACCTACGATGACAAGAACTTACCGGTGACTAAACTTGAGTAGCATGAGGAGCGGCCCTCGTATACAAGGGACATGAGATTTCTGACTTATACTTCATCAAGCATGTACACCATAGTTTATTCACTTTAACCTTAATCACTTCAAGATGCGTATGATAGGGGCAATGAGAGCTGAAAGCTATAAGTACCATAATTATTGGAAGCTCTTTATGAGACTTGAATCCCTACTTCCTTTTACAAAAGGCCTTTCTTCCACCATTATATTGAGTCTCCACTTTCTACCTTCATGCACCTACTTTGAGAGCATAGTGGCCATTCTTAGTTCTATGTGCATTGTCGCAAGACTAGTTGATTGATGCATAACTTGTTATTGCCTGTTTTAAACTATTGTATCTAGTCACTCTTATGAACTTTGAAGGTGTGCTATGCATTTATATTTGCTAATCTATGAGGGACAAGCTGAAATACTATTGTGCTATGTTTTCTTTATGTGAAACAAACAAATGTCTTGCAAAGCATTGTTATTCATGAATCTTTTGTTTGTGCATTTTCATGTTGCATCATAGTTTCTTTGCTTATTGCTAGAACTTTGTCTTTCATGTTACGATTGAAATACTATGATCCTAGCCTTGAAAGTTCTACAAATACTTTGATCAAGTCTTTGATGGTGCATGTCACCTCAAAAATTATTCTTTCTTTTTATCACTTACCTACTCCAGGAGATTATCACTTTGCGGCCCGAAAGTTGGGGTGTACAGGCAACACGGTACCCAAGTTCCCTGAAATCAGCCAGGGTGACTACAGTTGGTGTGCCAAATACTCAGAGGGTTTTTTTGGCACGAATTCAACTTTACGTTTCAATACAAAAAATCAGGCTAACGGGCGTCAAGTTGGGCCCCCCTGTCAGTTCGCCGTTATGTCCCTCTCGTAGCTTAGGCGGGGTGGCCGTCACGTAGGCTTGCAGCGTTGGCACAGTGGATATGACAACGCCCCCTACCCAGTGTATTGTCGTGACAAAACAGGGCCCATGTATCGGCATTATAATTATTTTTTGTTTACTCAGAAGCTGGAACGGCCACCGCCACGCGTCTCTCCTTGGACTTCCGTCACAATCGTTAACCCCTACCATAAAAGCGCATTGACGGTTCCACAGTTCCCCTGCCTCACAGAAACCACTCTTCTTCTTCCTGTCATCTACTATCTTCTTCCCGTCTTCTCCTTGCCGCCATGGAAGATCTAGGCACTCTAGAGACAAGCTTCACCACCCATGACAACAAGAAGATAGACGTTGTCTACACCAACAAGGAGGAGACAGTGGTGCGTGTCCTGAGGATGTACGAGGGTTGGCTTGGGATAGACGAGGACAAGTTTGTGGGATTGGACCTCGAGTACACCCCGGAGCACCCATATGAAGGGAGTGAAGTCGCCGTCGTTCAACTTGCCATGCGGAAACACGTCCTCGTCTACCACCTCTCCCGGTTTGTAGATCTGCTCTCTGTAGCTAACCGCTTTTAGGGTTTTCTCCTCTTGTTCTTTATCCACTTCCTCATCTTGCAACTACTGGATTTTACTTAGGACCAAATAAATTAGGGTTTGCCTATGTCTCAATCGACTGAGATTTTCTTTAGTCTCAATCACCTAAGAAAAGTGCAACCATAGTTAAAAGAAATGTGCAACTCGTTCAGTCAACTGAGAAATAGCAAAACCAAATAAATTATGACAATACAATGTTGAGAGTCTTGATCTTGCATTTACTAAACTTTTCAAAATTATATTGAGATGATGATCTTGCATTGACAAAATATTTGTAGTTACAAATTTTGGTGATGACAAACTACATACTTTCAGGACTGACAAGAAATGTCCAGCGCTGCGCCAGTTCCTTGAAAAAAAGGGAATTGTTTTCTGCACTATCGACACAGCAACTGATTTTTGGAAATTGTATCAAGAGGAAATTATAATTCCTACGCACAACTGGATCGATATTCAGCGTCTTGTCAAGATCCTAGGGGGCAGGAAGAAGGATGGAATGGCATCACTCGCAACTAGAATCCTCGATGAGTCGTACAACAAAATGAAGGAAGATTTCCCTATGGATAGGCACGATTTCAGGGATGAGTGGCCATTGTCTGATATAAACCTGAAGTATGCAGGCATAGATGCTTAAGTGACCTATGAACTGTATAAGAAGATCCATTTTTTTCAACGTTACCTCGTGTTTTGCCCTATTTGCAAGAGGGAAGACGAGTTTAGGGGAGCCCTTTGTAGAAAATGCAGAATAGCTGAGTTTGAAGCTGAATATGCAAAGAAATTGGTTGCATCTGAAGCAGTTGACAGAGAGGCTGGAGAAGTAGCTAAAAGAGAGCTTGCAGCTGATAGAGAGGCTGCAGCTGAAGCGGCAAACAGAGAGGCGGCATCTTCTAGCGGCAACAATCAGGCCTGTGATGCACAGCTAATTGTGCCGCAGGACGCTGAAGATAGGAAAGCCAAGTCAGATGCCATTTGGGACAAAGCAGTTCGTCGGACGTGGAGTACCTGGAATGATGGCAAGCGCGTCAAGTGGTCTGATGAGGAGTGAATTAAATTTTACTTGTCGGTGTTATGTTTCTGTTTTGTGGAACTCAGTTAGCTTGCCAAGATGTCTAGCGCATCAATCCATACTAGTAAAATAAATTTAACCCTCGTTGTGTTATGTTTATGTATTTGTCTTGTAGCTTGTCAAGATGGTAGCTTCTTAACTGGCAATTTGAAAGAGTGCCCTTTTCCTCTCTCGCTAAACATATATGTTTCATTTTGCCCAAATTGGTAGAAAATCTAGAGAAGATTCCCACTTTGATATTTCATTCCCTTTTGGACCTCTTTTTTGCCTCCGATCAGGTAGCAAATCTAGAGCAGCAAATCACACCAGGCAGAATACATTCATTCAGAAAACAAAACAAATGTATATATAGCTATGCGCAGCTAAATAGGATATAGCGATAGAAAGTAGGTTGCTTAACGAGGTTCGATGCATTCAGCCCGAAATAGGATATAGCCTGGAGACGGGGGCCTCCTCGTCGGCGGCCACGAAACGTTGATGGCCACCTTATCCTCCTCGTCCATCGCCGGCGCGGACGGGGTATTCTCGGGAGTTTGCGGATGCTGGTGGGGCAGTGGAGAGGGTTGCGTGGGGTCAGTGAGCTCAACAGTTAAGGTGGATAGAAGCAAGGCATGTTTCGTTGCACCACCGAGCAACACGCCGCGTAGTCTACTGCACCGTGCACCACGACACGCGCACGGTACGTCACATTTTTTCCCGGGCCATGCATGGCAGTTCTTTATTGAGCCGCATGCAAAGGGCGCACACACAATTTCTATGTACAAAGTTTGACACGGCCCTAAAATTGGCAATAGTTAAAAGTAGAATTGTAGAGGGGGGGTAGGGGCTGTACGGCGACATTTGTGGGGTTGTGCTAGATTCGCTAGAGGGATGTGTTGATGACTACGAGTGACTCGATGAACCGGAGACGTTAGGTCTCGTCGAGCTCAACTGTTCGGCCTCCGGCTAGCGTGTGCAAGCTTCTTACGGTGGGCCCCAGTTGGAAGTGAGATTGAAAGCCGCTACGTAAAAAATGGGATGTGTCTTATTAAAATCAAGTGGCAATAAATTGCAGTTGTCCATCGATGACCATGCACTCGATGGCGCATGTGTTGTGGCGTAGTAGTAGCAGTAGTAGGTTTTTCAGACATGATTAAACGTGACATGACCGCTCCACGACTTTTTCCATAGACGGCGTCGTGTTCCTTCTTGTAGAGGGAGATGTCAAGATGGTAACTCGTTAACTGGCAGTTTGAAAGAGTACCCTTTTCCTCTCTCGCTAAACAGATATGTTCATATTTGCCCAAATTGGTAGCAAATCTAGAGAAGATTCTCTCTTTGATAATTCATTTCCTTTTGGACCTCTTTTTGCCTCCGATCAGGTAGCAAATCTAAAGCAGCAAATCACACCAGGAATACATTCTTTCAGAAAACAAAACAAATGTAGATATAGCTGTGCGCAGCTAAATAGGATATAGAGATAGAAAGTAGGTTGCTTAACGAGGTTCGATGCATTCAGCCAGAAATAGGATATAGCTAGAAAGAAGCTGCTTAGTAGCAGGGGCAGCCGCCGCAACTGCAGGCACATCCTGCAAGTGCCCGCGCCTCCGCCATATCCCTCTGGTGCTTCCGCCACTTCTTGCTGCCTAGTTTCAGCAGGGGCAGCCGCCGCAGCTGCAGGCACATCCTGCAAGTGCCCGCGCCTCCGCCATCTCCCTCTGGTGCTTCCGCCACTTATTGCTGCCCAGTTTCTTGGACTTGGGGGCCTTGGGCCTGATTGGAGGCATGCGACCCTCTTTGATGGCCACCAGCTGGAGGTTTTGGAGGTGAATGTAGAGAGCACGGTGTTCAGCAATGTAGGCGTTGATGTTCGCGGGCTCGGGCTTGCCGCTTTTGTGGATGCCGGAGCCCGTGGCCTCTGCATGCTTCAGTAAGGTGTTCAAGACGGTGCCGCCAGCGGCGCGACTTGTCAAGCAGTAGACGCCCCCCTTGCGGAAGGGGCAGTTGTAGGGGTCCCTGAGGAAGCCGTCGTACTTGCCGGGCCACAGCCTCCTCAGCACCTGATGAGCCTTGGTGTGAATGGACTCGTCATCGCTGCAGACGTCGCTGCCGGAAACCTATTGGAAGAAATGGAAAATGGGGGAGTAGATGGTGTAAGAAGATCGAGCAATTGAAATGTGAACAAGCGAATCCTAATAAACCAAGATCTAGCATCCAACGATGGGAACGGTGTTGGATAATTAGGCACAATTTCCATGATTAATTCCAGAATATTAAATATGACAATACCAGCTAAATTTTAAATAGATAAGCCCATTATTTCTAACAAACGGTAGAAGAACCAGGGGAGGGGAGAAACCCCAAGTTACCTCCGACCATAGGTCGTCAATGCCGATGTCGTAGGGGTTCAGCAGAGCGATGTACTTATCTGGATCGTAGGTGCCCAAGAAGTGCGTGATCTGCTTGTGACCGGCGGGGGCCTCCCCGCCGGCAGAGGGCTCCTCTTCAGCGGCTCCGTTGGTAGCTGGGACGAGGGCCTGGACGGGAACGACGTCTGCCATCGATGCCTCCACTAGGGCCTAGACAGGGAGAGCGGCTGCTTTCAACGCGTAGAGGGGGACCGGCGAGGAGACGGGGGCCTCCTCGCCGGCGGCCACGGAGGCGACGATGGCCACCTTATCCTCCTCGGCCATCATCGGTGCGGACGGGGTATTCTCGGGAGTTTGCGGATGCTGGTGGGACAGTGGAGAGTGTTGCATGAGTACGGTGAGCGAGAGTGGGAGTGGTTGTGTGGAGAGGGGCTCTATAGCTAAGGTGGATAGAAGCAAGGACGTTTCATTGCACCACAGTGCAACGCGCCGCGCAGTCGACTCAATCGTGCACCGCGACACGCGCACGGTACGTCATGTTTTTTCTCGAGCCATGCATGGCAGTTCTGTATTGAGCCGCATGCAAAGGACGCACACACAATTTCTATGTACGAAATTTGACGCGGCCCTAAAATTGCCGATAGGTAAAAGTGGAAATGTAGAGGGGAAGGTAGGTGGCTGTACGACGAGATTTGTGGGGTTGTGATAGATTCGGTAAAGGGATGTGTTGATGGCTGCGAGTGACTTGATGAACCGGAGACGTTAGGTCTCGTCGAACTCAGTTGTTCGGCCTCCGGCTAGCGCGTCCAAGCTTCTTACAGTGTGCCCCAGTTGGAAATGAGATTGAGAGCCGCTGCGTAAAAATGGGATATGTCTTATTAAAATCAAGAGGCAATAAACTGCAGCTGTCCATCGACGACCGTGCACTCGATGACGCATGTGTTGTGGCGTAGTAGTAGCAGTAGTAGGCTTTTCAGACTTGATTAAATGTGACATGACCGCTCGACGACTTTTTCCATGGACACCATCCTGTTCCTTCTTGTAGAAGTAGACGTGAAGATGGGGCCTCGTCAAGATGTTAGCTCGTTAACTGGCAGTTTGAAAGAGTACCCTTTTCCTCTCTCGCTAAATAGATATGTTTTATTTTGCCCAAATTGGTAGCAAATCTAGAGAAGATTCTCTCTTTGATAATTCGTTCGCTTTTAGACCTCTTTTTGCCTCCGATCAGGTAGCAAATCTAAAGCAGCAAATCACACCAGGCAGAATACATTCATTCAGAAAACAAAACAAATGTAGATATAGTTGTGCGCAGCTAAATAGGATATAGCGATAGAAAGTAGTAGGTTGCTTAAGGGGGTTTGATGCATTCAGCCAGAAATAGGATGCAAGCAAAATATAGAAAATCAAAAGAAGTTTCTTAGCAGCAGTAGCCGTGGCAGATGCAGATACATTCAAGGAGACATCCAACCCATTCATTCGTCAGCGCCTCCATCTCCCTCTGGTGCTTCTGCCACTTCTTGCTGCCCAGTTTTTGGACTTGGGGGCCTTGCGACTGATTGGAGGCATGCGACCCTCTTTGATGGCCACCCGCTGGAGGTTTCGGAGGTGAATGTAGAGAGCACGGTGTTCAGCGATGTAGGCGTTGATGTTCACGGGCTCGGGCTTGCCGGTTTTGTGGATGCCAAAGCTTGTGGCCTCTACATGCTTCAGTAAGGTGTTCAAGACGGTGCCGCCGGCGGCGCGACTCGTCAAACAGTAGACGCCCCCCTTGCAGAAGGGGCAGCTGTAGTAGGGGCCCGTGAGGAAGCCGTCGTACTTGCCGGCCCGCAGCCTCCTCAGCACCTGACGAGCCTTGGTGTGAATGGACTCGTCATCGCTGCAGACGTTGCTGCTAGAAACCTATTGGAAGAAAGGGAAAATGGGGGAGTAGATGGTGCAAGAAGATCAAGCAATCGAAATGCGAACAAGCGAATCCTAATAAACCAAGATCTAGCATCCAACGATGGGAACAATGTTGGATAATTAGGCCCAATTTCCATGATTAATTCCAGAATATTAAACATGACAATACCAGCTAGATTTTAAATAGATTAGCCCATTATTTCTAACAAACGGTAGAAGAACCAGGGGAGGGGAGCAAACCCAAGTTACCTCCGACCATAGGTCGTCGATGCCGGTGTCGTAGGGGTTCAGCGGAGCGACGTACTTATCTGGATCGTAGGTGCCCAAGAAGTGCGTGATCTGCTTGTGATCGGCGGGGGCATCCTCGCTGGCGGGGGGCTCCTCTTCGGCGGCTCCGTCGGTAGCTGCGACGGGGGCCTGGACGGGAACGGCGGCTGCCATCGATTCCTCCACCGGGGCCTGGACAGGGACAGCGGCTGCTTTCAACACGTAGAGGGGGACCGGTGAGGAGACAGGGGCCTCCTCGCCGGCGGCCATAGAGGCGACAATGGCCACCTTATCCTCCTCGGCCATCACCGGCGCGGACGGGGTATTCTTGGGAGTTTGCGGATGCTGGTGGGACAGTGGAGAGGGTTGCGTGAGGACAGTGAGCGAGAGTGGGAGTGGGTGTGCGGAGAGGGGCTCTATAGCTAAGGTGGATAGAAGAAATGCACGTTTCGTTGCACCACCGTTCAACGCGCCGCCTAGTCGACTGCACCGTGCACTGCGACACGCGCACGGTACGTCACGTTTTTTCCGGAGTCATGCATGGCAGTTCTGTATTGAGCCGCATGCAAAGGGCGCACACACAATTTCTATGTACGAAGTTTGACACGGCCCTAAAATTGGCGATTGAGAGCCGCTGCGTAAAAAATAGGATATGTCTTATTAAAATCAAGTGGCAATAAATTGCAGTTGTCCATCGACGACCATGCACTCGATGACGCATGCGTTGTGGCGTAGTAGTAGCAGTACTAGGATTTTCAGACTTGATTAAACATGACATGACCGCTCGACGACTTTTCCATGGATGGCATCGTGTTCCTTCTTGTAGAAGTCTCGCTGAGGGAGACATCCGTGCTACCTCACGCTGTACTGTGAAGGGCACGACGTGTGCAACGATCATCGTTGGATCGCACAGAATCAACGGTTGGTGTACACGATCCGTGTGACAACTGTGATAACCAATCGGGGAGTAGCAAACAGGGTGAGCACAGATTTGTGCTTCTACGAAAGATAGAGAGGTGGGGACAAAACTGAGTAGTACCACATAAAGCCAAGGGCGATACTGAGTGGTATAAAAATGGAAAGTGAGTGTCTTGCACAATGAAATACATCGTGGCATACATCAAATTATGCCAAGATAGATCCACAAGAGTTCATTGGATGTGTGTTCTTCTCATAAACCACTGATGACCCACAAGTATAGGGGGTGTATCGCAGTATTTTCGAGGGAAGTGAAACCCAATTTATTGATTCGACACAAGGGGAGCCAAACAATATTTATAAGCCTTAACAACTGAGTTGTCCATTCAGCTGCACCTGGAAACAATCTTACTCACAGCAGTTTATCAGTAGCAACAATTTTTTAGTAGGAATAGTAAAGTAACAACAGTAGTAAAGCAAAGACAATAGTAACAAAAGTAGTAAACAGTGGGATTCGAGTGCGGTAGGCATAGGGATGGATGGACGAGCGTTGCATGGACAAGACAATTCACATGGCAATCAGAACATAGGCCAATTGCAGATAAATAAGATAAAGCACCTAAGAACTAGACAATCCTAGGCATGTGTTCCATATATAGTCATACGTTCTCGCAATGAGAACTTGCACAACATCTTTTGTCCTTCCAGCCCGTTTGCAGTGGGGCCTCTAGGGAACTACTGCCAATTAAGGTGCTCCTTTTAATAGATCACTGGAGCAAAGCATTAACACTCCGTGAACACATGTGATCCTCACATCAAAGCCTTTCCCTTCCGGTTATCCTGATTTCTGTCACTTCGGGGCCATAGGTTCCGGACAACAACGTTTGTATACAACTTGCAGATAAGACCCAAAACAATACTATCATAATGAATCAATAATAAGTTCAGATCTGAAATCATGGCACTCGGGCCCTAGTGACAAGCATTAAGCACAACAAGTCGAAACAAAGTCATAAAGCACTAATAAAAGATACTAGGCACCATGCCCTAACAATCTGATGTCATTACATGAACGATCTCATCCAATCCCTACCATCCCCATAGCCTCCAGCAGGGGATTACTCACTCATAGATGGGGGAAACATGGATGGTCGATGGAGAAGCGATGGTGATGATGATGGCGATGATCTCCTCCAATTCCCTGTCCCGGCAGGGTTCCAGAACGGAGTTTCTAGTGCTGTTTCATGGAATCTGGCTATGGCGACGGAGCAGAACTCCTTCTAGAAAAACGTCGAAACCCTCGAAGTTTTTAGGTTAGAAGGCTCCTTATAGGCGAAGAGAGAGGCCGAGGGGGTGCCTGGGGGCCCATACCACCCCTTGGCGCAGCCTGGCCTGGCCCGCGCCACCAGGTGGTGTGGCCACCCCCTGGCTCTTCTCCGTCTCGTATTCTAGCTCCTAGAGTCTTCGGGTGAAATAGAATTTTTGGCATATTTTCCGAGATTTTTCCTGATAGTTAGTTTTCCGCCCAAAAAGTAGACACCAAGGCAATTTTGCTGAAAACAGCGTCAGTCTGCATTAGTTGCATCCAAATCACACAAGATTAGAGGAGAAACAATAGCAAAAGTGTTCGGGAAAGTAGATACGTTTTGGACATATCAACTCCCCCAAGCTTAGCTTATTGCTTGTCCTCAAGCAATTCAGTAGAAAACTGAGTCGATAAAAGAACTTTCACGAACACATTTGCTTCATATGATGTAAATATTCTCAGCAATGTGATCAACTACTTGGACAATTCATAATAAAGAGTATGCAACCAAGTCTACTTAATAGTCTTTGCAAGCTATGAAGAGATTCCAACTCAAGAATAATAAGTAGCATGAAGCACGAACATAAGCAACATTACAATGCTCATAGAAAGGTATGATAGAGTGGTATCTCGCTTGCCCTTGATTATGAATGTCAAGGCACCTCTGAAGTTCAAGTGATGACTAGAAGTAAAGATATCAAGAATACAAGCATCAAAGTCATAACACAAATAATCAAGTAATGGAACAAACATAAAGAATGACAACTATGCTCTCAAGAAGGAACTCAAAGAATATGTGGAGACTCAACAAGTAGAAGAAAAGGTTTTGAATAATTTGAAAGGCTTCCAAATGCTGAAAGTATGGTACTCGTTAGATTTGAGCTCTCATTGCCCCTATCATAAGCATCTTTAATGTGGTTAAGGTGAAAGTGACACAACTAAGAGGATATGCTTGACAAGTTATAAATCAAAGTCTCATGCCCCTTACTTACGAAGACCGATCATCATGCTACTCAACTTCAGTCACAAGTAAGTTCTTCTCATTGTAAGTATATACGTATCATAGAGAACCGCCAACGGGGTACCCCTTGCACATGACATGGGAGCTATCCATAATCAAAATACAAGGCAAGGAGACAATGAGCATCTCGGCGATCTTTTTATTTACTATGTGCATAGATTTTTATTGAGGATGCTTCATAGAATGCTCATTATGGTTATGCTGCAAGTTTCCACCATGATTAGGGATGGCTTAGGTTAGTGGCCCAGGCGTTTCTCTAACATACATACAAACTCCATGATCTTACAAGTTCCACTTTTATTTCACACCGCCGGGATCCATAAGCAAAAGAATGTGATATCAACTAGGTACAAAGTACCTACGAAGCGTTGAAAGTGGTCCCCATGATACATGGTTCTGCTAACTTCAACTCATAAAGTGCAAGCATATGCACAACAAAGAAGGACGCAATGGTTCAGGTTTATTAAGTGCAAGAAAATAAAGTGTGCCATCAAGTTCGTGAGAGCTACTAACTTTCTCATAACAAGCAAACATTTTATTCGGAAGAAAATAAAGCATATTGAATATGCACGGAAGTAGCAAATGATGCTAATGGGTAGGTATGCTGGACACTTTGGAAATATTTGGTTTAGGGAGTTGGGAACTTGAGTAAAACATACTCAGTGAAAGTGAATGCTAGCGATAGTAAGGGAGCGACAAACGAGAGAGCAATGGCTGTCATTATCATGCTTGCAACAAAACAGTACTACTCATGGCATGAAAGTGATTCAAGATCCTCAAGGCAAAATAATCCATCGAGGCTTAACTGTCTATTATAGTCATGTGCATGCGTGAGCATGTGCCAAGTCAATCAAATGGAACATTCAGAGGAGGATACCACATTGTAATACCAATTTATGAATAGAGCAATGCAAGCAAACATTCATAAGACATGCTACCAACTATTAGTGAGCTGGAGCTAATCATAAGAAAGCAAGAACTACTAAGCATCCAAAGAAAACATACACTCTACATGAACGGACTAAGCGTGCCCACAGTGATGAGTATATGTATAAAAATGAAAACAAATAGAGTTCGTTAACAGCCTCTTACCATGCCTCAAGTTGTCATTGATCCTCATTATTGCTCTTCACTTGTGTGGCTTGAATAATATGAAACCAATATACACTGAGTACTGCCGAACCCTGAAGCAAACTTGCAAAAACCAAAGAAGAACGACAAATATTTTTGGTGTTTTCGATTTTTAAACAAGATCCAAAAGAGAAAAACAAGCAAAGCAAAATCTTTTTGGGTTTAGAATAGTTCGAACAAAGCAAAAAGGGAAAAGCAAACCAAGGCAAAAAGAAGAAGCAAACCAAAGAGAAACAATAGAAATATTTTTGGTCTTTTTGTGTTTTTAGAAAGAAAAAACAAAGAAGAGCAAAAACTAAAAAGAGAACGAAAACATGAATATACAAAGTACCGACGCAACATGATAAGGAGATGAGTGCGGTGTCGGCGTACCTCCCCCCAAGCTTAGGCTTTTAGCCTAAGTGGGTATCAATCCATGTACGAATAGGGGTTCCAAGCGGGCGGATCTTGGTAAGAATGGTCATAGCTGGGCCCATGAGAAGAAGAGGAAGCTCCCCAATCATAAGCGGGCTGCTGATATGAAGACTCTCCCTCATTCGAGGGCTGGACCGAATCATTCGTGACATTCCTTCTAGTGTCCTGCTCCTGTTGGGAAAGCTCTCCCAAGTACGTGTCAAGCTCCTCCTAAGTGAGGGACCATCCTTCCCTGTTATCAAGGTTAAACAAAACAGGTGCAGGCAAAAGAACCACACGCTCGGACTTGCTCTTTCTCCAACCAGCCTTGAGAAAGGTTATTTCATAAGATAACTTACTCATACTAGCCCACGAGGAAAAAAAATTATGCTGTATCATGGAATTAAGATCAAGCCTCTCTATGGGAAACTGTAGGTCTAGATGATGAGGCGCTAAACCATGCAATGCTAGCAAACGAGAAGCAATGAGGCCTCCACAAATTCCACCTTTCTCATGGTTAGCAGCAAGATGGAAAGCTATCAAAGCACCCAAGTTGTAAGACCTATCTCGTCTAAGAGCAGCAGAGATAAATGCTAAATCAAACGAAGATAACTTAATGGCAGTTTTCCTAGCAAGAACACACTTGGTAATAAAGTAGGCAAAGTAGCGAATGGAGGGAAGATGAATGTTACGGATTTTTCCACTCTCCTTCAAAAAGCTACTCCCTTGACAAATTTCTGCATATAAATCCATGAGTGGTTCCGGTCTCTCTTTAATCTTTTTGCATATAAATAGCTGCACAAAAATCATCAAGAGAAAGGTTGACAACAATATTGTAAATTTTGTAATAGACCATGGGGTTAGGGAAAGAGTGACTAAATTGGAAATCCTGCACCACAGACATGGTTAGCTTCACAAATTGACAAGGTTCATCTTCCAAAAAGTGCTCTAACCCTGCATTAGAAACCAAAGTGTGGAAATCTTGTAGAATTCCTGCAGCTCTCATGAACTCAGGGCATGGATAAATGGAGGGAAAAACTTCCTCCTCCCGGTGGACCTTCATGATCTCAGGCACCCAAAGCTCATGTTGGTTCAGGTGGGGTTCACTGATCTTCTATTCTGAAATTTAAACACCTATTAAACAAGTGATTGCAAAGTAAATATAATGAAGGATTCTACTCATAGGGACTTGCAAGAGGCCTAAACATGCATCAAAACTATATCTCTAAGCATCAAACAAGCTTACAAGCTCTCATAACCAGTCACCTACAGCAGCAAAATACTCAACATAAAATCCACTAAACACAAATCTACTTGGACAAGGGGAGGAGTCACATACCAGGGAACAAATGCTCCAAATTTCAGCAAGAAAGATGGGCTGAGCAAGGAGATCGAAAAAATCGAGAGCAAGCACAGCAAGAACGCGATTTTGAGCTATGAACTGGAGCTTACTCGGGAGAGAGAAGAAAGTGGCAGGTGAGAGAGTTAGTGGGGGGCCAGGGTAGCCCACACCAGGGCATGGCGCCACCCAAGGCTGGCCGCGCCACCATGTGGTGTGCCTGCCTGGTTGGCCCCCCGGTACCTACCAGGTACTCCTCTGCCCCTTTTTTCACGTAAAAATTTAATATGAATTTTCTGGAATTTTTCGAGACACTTTATTTTTGGGCATTTTTTCGAAATAGAAGAATGATTTTTCTGACAGACAGATTTTTTTATTTTGGAAACATGATGCAAAGAAAAAATAAGGCTAGAACTACAGAAGTTCTAACATGGAAGCAACTAACAACACAAAGAAACTAAACAAAAGCAAAAACTAAGATGCAAAGGATAGAAATAAACGGAGATAATCATAATGAAAACATTGTTTTGTTCAATGGAATCCTTTTGTTAGCAAGGTTGATCAAGTCTTGCTACCAAAACAATTTCATATGAGACAAAACTTTGTACTCCACTAATGATTATGTTACCTCAACCTTGATAGCAATGGTCCCAATCATAATAGTTTCAAATTTTTCTCTTGGTATGGGACTATATATTTCTCCAACTTGAATGCCTTCAACATGTTCAATTGAATTTAAACCACAAGTCCTTTCAATCTTCTTGGGGAAATAGATAGTATGTTCCTTGTCATTAACATTGAAGGTCACCTTTCCTTGATTACAATTAATAACAGCTCCTGTAGTATTAAGAAAAGGTCTCCCAAGAATAATAGACATATTATCATCTTCAGGCATTTCAAGCACACCAGAATCAGTTAATATCAAGCAATTGTGAGCCACCTGAACAGGTACATCCTCACATATACCCATAGGAATGGTGGTAGATTTATCAGCCATTTGCAAAGATATATCAGTTGGTATTAATTTTTCAAGTTGAAGCCTCTTATAGAGAGAGAAAGGCATAACACTAACTCCAGCTCCCAAATCACACAAAGCAGTTCTAACATAACTGTTCTTAATAGAGCAAGGGATAGTTGGAATCCCTGGGTCTCCAAGTTTCTTAGGAACCTTACCATTGAAGGAATAATTAGCAAGCAAAGTAGAAATTTCTTCATTAGGGATCTTCCTTTTATTCGAGACAATGTCCTTCATATACTTTGAGTAAGGAGGCAATTTAATAGCATCAGTCAAAGGAATTTGAAAGAATAAAGGCTTCATCCACTCACAAAACATATTATAGTGTTCATCTTCCTTTGACTTGTGTTTCTTATCAGGGAAAGGCATAGGTTTTTGGACCCAAGGTTCTCTTTCACTACCATGTTTCTTGGCAATAAAATCTTCTTTGGTGTATTTAGTATTCTTAGTGTGGTTTTCAGGTTCTTCTTCAACTTTTTCTTCATTAGGAACAACATTTTCTTCATTACCACTTTCAGTTTCAGCATCAGAGATAGATATACTATTAGGATCTATAGCAGGTTCAGAGGGTTCTACAACAGTTTTATGTTTCTTTTTCCTTTTCTTACGAGTAGAACCACTATTTTCAGCTTGTTGAGAATCCTGCTCAATTCTTTTGGGATGCCCCTCAGGATATAGAGGATCCTGGGTAACAGTTCCACTTCTAGTCCTAATTTCATAAGCATGTTTTTCTTTAGCAGCATTAACTAGCAAGTCGTTTTGCACTTTAACGAGTTGATCTATTTGAGTTTGAACCATTTGAAAGTGTTTAACAATCATTTTAACATCATTAGAGGTTCTTTCTACAATATCTTTCAACTCAACAATATCTCTAGTGTTTTCCATTAGATGATTTTGCACCCTTTTATTAAAGTTATCTTGCTTAACAATAAAGATATCAAATTCTTCTAAGCATTGATCAGGAGGTTTAGCGTAAGGGATATCACCTTCATCAAAGTGTTGGAGAGAGTGTACCTCCATAGTGGGTGAGTAGGGAATAGGCTTACATAATTCTTCTATAGGAGGTAAATTATTGACATCTGCAGCTTTAATTCCCTTCTCCTTAAGACATTTCTTAGCTTCCTTCATCACTTCATCATTTAATTCAATAACTCCCCTCTTCTTTGATGTTGGAATAGGCACGGGAATAGATGGTTCAGGTCCAATTACTTCAGGTGTAGCTTGTTTAGGAGGAGTCCAATCTTCATAATTCTTGCTTATTTTAGCCATTAATTCCTCAGCTTCCTTAGGAGTCCTATTCCTGAAAACACAATCAGCACAACTATGTAGGTATGTCCTAGATTCCTCGGTTAGTCCATTATAAAATATATCAAGAAGCTCATTCTTAGGTAAAGGACTTCCAGCCTGTGCATGAATCAAAGCACAAAACCTTTCCCAAGATTCGGGCAATACCTCCTTTTCTCCCTATTTAAAATCAAAAAGTTCCTGCAAAATAGCATGTCTAGCACTGGGAGGAAAATATTTCTACAGGAAAGTAAAAATTAAGCACTCAGGGTTGTCAATAGATCCAGGAGGTAAATTACTAAACCAAGTTTTAGCTTCTCCTTTCAGTGAAAAGGGGAAAATCTTAGCAACAAAGTAAGTATGCATCTTAATATCATCAGAAAACAAGCCACTCATGGTAGAAAGTTCATTCATATGTGCTACCGCACTTTCATTCTTAGTCCCACAAAAAGGTTCTTTCTCGACAATAGCTATGTAAGATAGACCGAGAGAGAAATCATAATCTTCATCTATAATGTTTATGGGAGAAGCAGTAAACTTAGCAGCAGGATATAATTTGGGTCTAATAGTACACCTCTCAAGGAGACTCTTAGCAGTGCTCCTTTCATGGGTGTTCTTACATTCTTTAATAAACTCATCGGTCATCTCAACATAACCTTCTCCAATATCATAACTTTCACTAGACTCAGGTGTGGTAGTATCTTCATTAGGAGTTTCGGTATTTCTAGCTATAGTTCTAGCAATCGTAGCATCTAGGAAAGGACCTAATGAACCACTCTTATCAAGCACAGTAGAAGCATCATCATAAGCATCAGAAGTTTCAGATTCAGCAGTAGTAGTAGTGTGTGTAGCATGTGTATGTGGTGGTGTAACGAGCTTACTTATAACAGATGGTGAATCAAGAGCAGCAGAGGTGTTTAGAACCGTACCTCTTCTTGTAGTGGATGGTAAAATAGGAACCTTGCCATCACGAGACTTACCCATGATGGATGGATAGCAGCGAACAGTAGAGAATCTAAGTGAACTTGATAAATAAAGCTATGCTCCCCGGCAGCAGCGCCAGAAAATAGTCTTGATGACCCACAAGTATAGGGGATGTATCGCAGTATTTTCGAGGGAAGTGAAACCCAATTTATTGATTCGACACAAGGGGAGCCAAAGAATATTTATACGCCTTAACAATTGAGTGGTCAATTCAGCTGCACCTGGAAACAATCTTACTCACAGCAGTTTATCAGTAGCAACAGTTTTGTAGTAGGAATAGTAAAGTAACAGCAGTAGTAAAGCAAAGACAGTAGTAACAAAAGCAGTAAACAGTGGGATTCGAGTGCGGTAGGCATAGGGATGGATGGACGGGCGTTGCATGGACAAGACAATTCACATGGCAATCAGAACATAGGGCAATTGCAGATAAATAAGATAAAGCACCCAAGTACTAGACAATCCTAGGCATGTGTTCCATATATAGTCATACGTGCTCGCAATGAGAACTTGCACAACATCTTTTGTCCTACCAGCCCGTTTGCAGCGGGGCCTCTAGGGAACTACTGGCAATTAAGGTGCTCCTTTTAATAGAGCATCGGAGCAAAGCATTAACACTCCGTGAACACATGTGATCCTCACATCAAAGTCTTTCCCTTCCGGTTATCCCGATTTCTGTCACTTCGGGGCCATAGGTTCCGGACAACAACGTTTGTATACAACTTGCAGATAAGACCCAAAACAATACTATCATAATGAATCAATAATAAGTTCAGATCTGAAATCATGGCACTCGGGCCCTAGTGACAAGCATTAAGCACAACAAGTCGCAACAAAGTCATAAAGCACTAATAAAAGATACTAGGCACCATGCCCTAACAATCTGATGTCATTACATGAATGATCTCATCCAATCCCTACCATCCCCATAGCCTACAGCGTGGGATTACTCACTCATAGATGGGGGAAACATGGATGGTCGATGGAGAAGCGATGGTGATGATGATGGCGATGATCTCCTCCAATTCCCTGTCCCGGTAGGGTGCCAGAACAGAGTTTCTGGTGTTGTTTCCTGGAATCTGGTGGTGGCGGTGGACTGGAACTCCTTTTGGAAAAACGTCGAACCCCCCGAAGTTTTTAGGTGAGAAGGCTCCTTATAGGCGAAGAGAGAGTCCGAGGGGGTGCCTGGGGGGCCCACACCACAACCTGGCGTGGCCTGGCCTGGCCCGCCCCACCAGGTGGTGTGGCCACCCCCTGGCTCTTCTCCGTCTCGTATTCTGGCTCCTGGAGTCTTCGGGTGAAATAGGATTTTTGGCATATTTTCCGGGATTTTTCCTGATAGTTGGTTTACTGCACAAAAAGTAGACACCAAGGCAATTCTGCTGAAAACAGCGTCAGTCCGCATTAGTTGCATCCAAATCACACAAGTTAGAGGAGAAACAATAGCAAAAGTGTTCGAGAAAGTAGATACGTTTTGGACGTTTCAACCACTCAGAAACCACGTAAGGATCCACTAGAGTCATTGGATGTGTGTTCTTCTCACAAACCACATATCACCAGTGTCATTGCATGTGTGTTCTTCCCACAGACCAGACATGGATCCACCGGTGTCATTGCATGTACGTTCTTCTCACAAACCACACATGTATCCACCAGTGTCATCGCATGTCTGCTGCTTTCATGAACCACAGCTAGAGTCATTGCATGTGTGTTCTTCCCACAGACCACACATGGATCCACCAGTGTCATTGCATGTGTGTTCTTCCCACATACCACACATGGATCCACCCAGTGTCATTGCATGTGTGTTCTTCCCACAGACCACACATGGATCCACAAGAGTCATTGCATGTGTGTTCTTCCCATGAACCACACATGGATCCACCAGTGTCATTGCATGTCTGCTCTTTTCATGAACCACAGCTAGAGTCATTGCATGTGTGTTCTTCTCACAAACCACATATCACCGGTGTCATTGCATCTGTGTTCTTCCCATGAACCACACATGGATCCACTAGTGTCATTGCATGTGTGTTCTTCCCACAGACCGCACATGGAACCACCAGTGTCATTGCATGTGTTTTCTTCCCATGAACCTCACATGGATCCACCAGTGTCATTGCATGTGTGTTATTCTCACAAACCACGTAAGGGTCCACCGGTGTCATTGCATGTGTGTTCTTCCCATGAACCACACATACATCCACCAGTGTCATTGCATGTGGGTTCTTCTCACAAACCACACATGGATCCTCCCAGTGTCATCGCATGTGTGTTCTTCCCATGAACGACACATGGATCCACCAGTGTTTTTGGTTGTCTCTCTTTTCACGAACCACAGCTAGAGTCATTGGATGTGTGTTCTTCTCACAGACCACATATCACCAGTGTCATTGCATGTGTGTTCTTCCCAAAGACCACACATGGATCCACCAGTGTCATTTCATGTGTGTTCTTCTCACAAACCATATCATGAACCACACCCAGTGTCATCGCATGTGTGTTCTTCCCATGAACCACACATGGATCCACTAGTGTCATTGCATGTGTGTTCTTCCGACAGACCACACATGGATCCACCAGTGTCATTGCATGGTTGTTCTTCCCATGAACCACACATGGATCCACCAGTGTCATTGCATGTCTACTCTTTTCATGAACCACAGCTAGAGTCATTGGATGTGTGTTCTTCTCACAAACCACATATCACCAGTGTCATTGCATGTGTGTTCTTCCCAAAGACCACACATGGATCCACCAGTGTCATTGCATGTGTGTTCTTCTCACACACCATATCATGAACCACACCCAGTGTCATTGCATGTGTGTTCTTCTCACAGACCACACATGGATCCACAAGTGTCATTGCATGTGTGTTCTTCTGAAAAACCATATCATGAACCACACCCAGTGTCATTGCATGTGTGGTCTTCTCATGAACCCCACATGGATCCACTGGTGTCATTGCATGTCTGCTCTTTTCATAAACCACAGCTAGAGTCATTGCATGTGTGTTCTTTTCACAAACCACATATCACCGGAGTCATTGCATGTGTGTTCTTCTCACAGACCACATATCACATGTGTCATTGCATGTGTGTTTTTCCCATGAACCACATATGGATCGACCAGTGCCATTGCATGTGTGTTCTTTTCACAAACCATATATCACCAGAGTCATTGTATGTGTGTTCTTCCCATGAACCACACATGGATCCACCAGTGTCATTGCATGTGTGTTCTTCCCATGAACCACACATGGATCCACCAGCGTCATTGCATGTGAGTTCTTCCCATGAACCACACATGGATCCACCAGTGGCATTGCATGTCTGCTCTTTTCATGAACCACAACTAGAGTCATTGGATGTGTGTTCTTCTCACAGGCCACATATCACCAGTTTCATTGCATGTGTGTTCTTCCCAAAGACCGCACATGGATCCACCAGTGTCATTGCATTTGTGTTCTTCTCACAAACCATATCATGAACCACACACAGTGTCATTGCATGTGTATTCTTCTCACAGACCACACATGGATCCACCAGAGACATTGCATGTGTGTTCTTCTCACAAACCATATCATGAACCACACCCAGTGTCATTGCATGTGTGTTCTTCCCATGAACCACACATGGATCCACCAGTGTCATTGCATGTCTGCTCTTTTCATGAACCACAGCTAGAGTCATTGCATGTGTGTTCTTCTCACAAACCACATACCCCTTGTGTCGTTGCATGTGTGTTCTTCCCATGAACCACACATGGATCCACCAGTGTCATTGTTTGTCTGCTCTTCCCATGAACCATCGCTAGAGTCATCGCATGCGTGCTCTTTTCACAAACCACAGCTAGAATCATTGCATGTGTGTTCTTCTTACAAACCATATCATGAACCACACCCAGTGTCATTGCATGTGTGTTCTTCTCACAAACAACACATAGATCCACTGGTGTCATTGCATGTCTGCTCTTCTTATTAACCACAGCTAGAGTCATTGCATGTCTGTTCTTTCCACAGACCACATTACACCCAGTGTCATTGCATGTGTGTTCTTCCCATGATCCACGCATGGATCCACCAGTGTCATTGCATGTGTGTTCTTCCACAGACCACACATGGATCCACCAGTGTCATTGCATGTGTGTTCTTCCCATGAACCACACATGGATTCACCAGTGTCATTGCATGTCTGCCCTTTTCATGAACCACAGCTAGAGTCATTGCATGTGTGTTCTTCTCACAGACAACATATCACCTGTGTCATTGCATGTGTGTTCTTCCCACAGACCACACATGGATCCACCAGTGTCATTGCATGTGTGTTCTTCCCAAAGACCACACATGGATCCACCCAGTGTCATTGCATGTGTGTTCTTCCCATAGACCACACATGGATCCACAAGAGTCATTGCATGTGTGTTCTTCCCATGAACCACACATGGATCCACCAGTGTCATTGCATGTCTGCTCTTTTCATGAACCACAGCTAGAATCATTGCATGTGTGTTCTTCTCACAAACCACATATCACCGGTGTCATTGCATCTGTGCTCTTCCCATGAACCACACATGGATCCACTAGTGTCATTGCATGTGTGTTCTTCCCACAGACCGCACATGGATCCACCAGTGTCATTGCATGTGTGTTCTTCCCATGAACCTCACATGTATCCACCAGTGTCGTTGCATGTGTGTTATTCTTACAAACCACGTAAGGGTCCACCGGTGTTATTGCATGTGTGTTCTTCCCATGAACCACACATACATCCACCAGTGTCATTGCATGTGGGTTCTTCTCACAAACCACACATGGATCCACCCAGTGTCATCGCATGTGTGTTCTTCCCATGAACCACACATGGATCCACCAGTGTCATTGCATGTCTGCGCTTTTCACGAACCACAGCTAGAGTCATTGGATGTGTGTTCTTCTCACAGACCACATATCACCAGTGTCATTACATGTGTGTTCTTCCCAAAGACCACACATGTATCCACCAGTGTCATTGCATGTGTGTTCTTCTCACAAACCATATCATGAACCACACCAAGTGTCATTGCATGTGTGTTCTTCTCACAGACCACACATGGATCTGTGTTCTTCTCACAGACCATATCATGAACCACACCCAGTGTCATTGCATGTGTGTTCTTCCCATGAACCACCCATGGATCCACTAGTGTCATTGCATGTGTGCTCTTCCCACAGAGCACACATGGATCCACTAGTGTCATTGCATGTGTGTTCTTCCCATGAACCACACATGGATCCACCAGTGTCATTGCATGGCTGCTCTTTTCATGAACCACAGCTAGAGTCATTGGATGTGTGTTCTTCTCACAGATCACATATCACCAGTGTCATTGCATGTGTGTTCTTCCCAAAGACCACACATGGATCCACCAGTGTAATTGCATGTGTGTTCTTCTCACAAACCATATCATGAACCACACCCAGTGTCATTGCATGTGTGTTCTTCTCACAGACCACACATGGATCCACAAGTGTCAAAGCATGTGTGTTCTTCTGAAAAACCATAGCATGAACCACACCCAGTGTCATTGCATGTGTGGACTTCTCATGAACCCCACATGGATCCACTGGTGTCATTGCATGTCTGCTCTTTTCAAAAACCACAGCTAGAGTCATTGCATGTGTGTTCTTTTCACAAACCACATATCACCGGAGTCATTGCATGTGTGTTCTTCTCACAGACCACATATCACCTGTGTCATTGTATGTGTGTTTTTCCCATGAACGACACATGGATCGACCAGTGCCATTGCATGTGTGTTCTTTTCACAAACCACATATCACCAGAGTCATTGTATGTGTGTTCTTCTCACAGACCACATATCACCTATGTCATTGCATGTGTGTTCTTCCCATGAACCACACATGGATCCCCCAGTTTCATTGCATGTGAGTTCTTCCCATGAACCACACATGGATCCACCAGTGGTATTGCATGTCTGCTCTTTTCATGGATCACAACTAGAGTCATTGGATGTGTGTTCTTCTCACAGACCATATATCACCAGTTTCATTGCATGTGTGTTCTTCCCAAAGAGCGCACATGGATCCACCAGTGTCATTGCATTTGTGTTCTTCTCACAAACCCTATCATGAACCACACCCAGTGTCATTGCATGTGTATTCTTTTCACAGACCACACATGGATCCACCAGAGACATTGCATGTGTGTTCTTCTCACAAACCATATCATGAACCACACCCAGTGTCATTGCATGTGTGTTCTTCCCATGAACCACACATGGATCCACCAGTGTCATTGCATGTCTGCTCTTTTCATGAACCACAGCTAGAGTCATTGCATGTGTGTTCTTCTCACAAACCACATATCCCTTGTGTCGTTGCATGTGTGTTCTTCCCATGAACCACACATGGATCCACCAGTGTCATTGTTTGTCTTCTCTTCCCATGAACAACGGCTAGAGTCATCGCATGCGTGCTCTTTTCACAAACCACAGCTGGAGTCATTGCATGAGTGTTCTTCTTACAAACCATATCATGAACCACACCTAGTGTCACTTCATGTGTGTTCTTCTCACAAACCACACATGGATCCACCGGTGTCATTGCATGTCTTCTCTTCTCATTAACCACAGCTAGAGTCATTGCATGTCTCTTCTTTTCACAGACCACATTACACCCAGTGTCATTGCATGTGTGTTCTTCCCATGATCCACACATGGATCTACCATTGTCATTGCATGTGTGTTCTTCCACAGACCACACATGGATCCACCAGTTTCATTGCATGTGTGTTCTTCCCATGAACCACACATGGATCCACCAGTGTCATTGCATGTCTGCCCTTTTCATGAACCACAGCTAGAGTCATTGGATGTGTGTTCTTCTCATAGACCACATATCAATAGTGTCATTGCATGTGTGTTCTTCCCAAAGACCACACATGGATCCACCAGTGTCATTGCATGTGTGTTCTTCTCACAAACCATATCATGAACCACACCCAGTGTCATTGCATGTGTTTTCTTCTCACAGACCACACATGGATCCACCAGTGTCATTTCATGTGTGTTCTTCTCACAGTCCATATCATGAACCACACTCGGTGTCATTGCATGTGTGTTCTTCCCATAAACCACACATGGATCCACCAGTGTCATTGCATGTGTGTTCTTCCCACAGAGCACACATGGATCCACCAGTGTCATTGCATGTGTGTTCTTCTCACAGACCACATATCACCTGTGTCATTGCATGTGTGTTCTTCCCATGAACCACACATGGATCCACTAGTGTCATTGCATGTGTGTTCTTTTGACAAACCATATATCACCAGTCATTGCATGTGTGTTCTTCTCACATACCACATATCACCTGTGTCATTGCATGTGTCTTCTTCCCATGAACAACACATGGATCCACCAGTGTCATTGCATGTCTGTTCTTCCCATGAACCACACATGGATCCACCAGTGTCAATGCATGTCTGCTCTTTTCATGAACCACAACTAGAGTCATTGGATGTGTGTTCTTCTCACAGACCACATATCACCAGTGTCATTTCATGTGTGTTCTCCCCAAAGACCACACATGGATCCACCAGTGTCATTGCATGTGTGTTCTTCTCACAAACCATATCATGAACCACACCCAGTGTCATTGCATGTGTGTTCTTCTCACAGACCACGCATGGATCCACCAGTGTCATTGCATGTGTGTTCTTCTCACAAACCATATCATGAACCACACCTAGTGTCATTGCATGTGTGTTCTTCTCACAGACCACACATGGATCCATCAGTGTCATTTCATGTGTGTTCTTATCACAGACCATATCAGGAACCACACCTAGTGTCATCACATGTGTGTTCTTCCCATGAACCACACATGGATCCACTAGTGTCATTTCATGTCTGCTCTTTTCATGAACCACAGCTAGAGTCAATGGATGTGTGTTCTTCTCACAGACCACATATCACTAGTGTCATTGCATGTGTGTTCTTCTCGCAAACCACATCATGTACCACACCCAGTGTCATTGCATGTGTGTTCTTCTCACAGACCACACATGGATCCACCGGTGTCATTGCATGTGTGTTATTCTCACAAACCATATCATGAACCACACCTAGTGTCATTGCATGTGTGTTCTTCCCATGAACCACACATGGATCCACCAGTGTCATTGCATGTGTGTTCTTCCCACAGACCACACATGGATCCACCAGTGTCATTGCATGTGTGTTCTTCCCATGAACCACACATGGATCCACCAGTGTCATTGCATGTCTACTCTTTTCATGAACCACAGCTAGAGTCATTGCATGTGTGTTCTTCTCACAAACCACATATCACTAGTGTCATTGCATGTGTGTTCTTCTCGCAAACGATATCATGAACCACACCTAGTGTCATTGCATGTGTGTTCTTCTCACAGACCACAGATGGATCCACCAATGTCATTGCATGTGTGTTCTTCTCGCAAACCATATCATGAACCACACCCAGTGTCATTGCATGTGTGTTCTTCTCACAGACCACACATGGATCCACCAGTGTCATTGCATGTGTGTTATTCTCACAAACCATATCATGAACCACACCTAGTGTCATTGCATGTGTGTTCTTCCCATGAACCACACATGGATCCACCAGTGTCATTGCATGTGTGTTCTTCCCACGGACCACACATGGATCCACCAGTGTCATTGCATGTGTGTTCTTCCCATGAACCACACATGGATCCACCAGTGTCATTGCATGTCTGCTCTTTTTATGAACCACATCTAGAGTTATTGCATGTGTGTTCTTCTCACAAACCACATCTCACCGGTGTCGTTGCATGTGTGTTCTTCCCATGAACCACACATGGATCCACCAGTGTCATTGTATGTCTGCTCCTCCCATGAACCACATCTAGAGTCATCGCACTGCGTGCTCTTTTCACAAACCACAGCTAGAGTCATTGAATGTGTATTCTTCTTATAACCCATATCATGAACCACACCCAGTGTCATTGCATGTGTGTTCTTCTCATGACCCCACATGGATCCACCGGTGTCATTGCATGTCTGCTGTCTTTTCATGAACCACAGCTAGAGTCATTGCATGTGTGTTCTTTTCACAAACCACATATCACCAGAGTCATTGCATGTGTGTTTCTTCTCACAGACCACATATACCTGTGTCATTGCATGTGTGTTCTTCCCATGAACCACACATGGATCCACCAGTGTCATTGCATGTGATGTGTATTTTCACAAACCACCATATCACCAGTCATTGCATGTGTGCTCTTCTCACTACCACATAGCACCTGTGTCATGTGGTCTTCTTCCCTGAACCACACATTGTTTTGTTTTTTTTTTCATTTTTTCTTTTTTTTTTATTTTTGTCATTTTTGTACAAACTTTTTCCTTCTCAATTTTTTTTAGAATTTATCCACCAGTGTCATTGCATGTGTGTTCTTCCATGAACCAACATGGATCCACCAGTGTCA
>OU342740.1:216704386-216794263 GCA_910589775.1 Avena eriantha
TGTGTGGTTTGTGAGAGGAATAGACATGCAATGACACTGGTTGTGGTTCATGAAAAGAACACACATGCAATAACACTGGTGGATCCATATGTAGTTTGTGAGAAGAACACACATGCAATCACACTAGGTGGATCTATGTGTGGTTCATGAGAAGAACACACATGCAATGACACCGGTGGATCCAAGTGTGGTTCATGAGAGGAACACACATCCAATGACACTGGGTGTGGTTTCATGAATAGAACACACATGTAATGACACTGGTTATCCATGTGTGGTTTGTGAGAGGAACATATATGCAATGACACTGGTGTGTTTCATAAAAGAACACACATGCAATGACACTGGTGGATCCATATGTGGTTTGTGAGAAGAACACACATGCAATCATACTTGGTGGATCCATGTGTGGTTCATGAGAAGAACACACATGCAATGACACCAGTGGATCCAGTGTGGTTCATGAGAGGAACACACATCCAATAACACTGGGTGGATCCATGTGTGGTTTGTGAGAATAACATACATGCAATGACTCTAGATGTGGTTCATGAGAAGAACACACATCCAATGATACTGGTCGATCCATGTCTACACTGTGAGAGGAACACACATGCCATGACAATGGGTGTGGTTCATGAGAAGAACATACATGCAATGACACTTGGTGGATCCATCTGTGGTTCATGGGAAGAACACACATGAAATGACACTGGTGGATCCATGTGTGGTTTGTGATAAGAACACACATCCAATGACACTAGGTGTGGTTCATGAGAAGAACACACATGCAATGACACTGGTGGATCCATGTGTGGTTTGTGAGAGGAACACACATGCAATGACATTGGGTGTGGTTCATGAGAAGAACACACATTCAATGACACTAGTGGATCCATGTTTACAATGTGAGAGGAACACGCATGCAATGACACTGGGTGTGGTTCATGAGAAGAACACACATGCAATGACACTGGTGTATCCTTATGTGGTTTGTGAGAATAACAGACATGCAATGAGTCTTGCTGTGGTTCATGAGAAGAACACACATGCAATGACACTGGTGGATCCATGTGTGGTTTGTGAGAGAAACAGACATGCAATGACACTGGTTGTGGGTCTTGAAAAGAACACACATGCAATGACACTGGTGGATCCATATGTGGTTTGTGAATAGAACAAACATGCAATCACAGTTGGTGGATCCATGTGTGGTTCATGAGAAGAGGATACATGCAGTGACACCGGTGGATCCATGTGTGGTTCATGAGAAGAACACACTTCAAATGAGACTGGTGGATCCATGTGTCGTTTGTGAGAGGAACACACATGCAATGACACTGGGTGTGGTTCATGAGAAGAACACACATCCAATGCCACTAGTGGATCCATGTGTACAATGTGAGAGGAAGACACATGCAATGACACTGGGTGTGGTTCATAAGAAGAACACACATGCAATGACACTGGTGTATCCTTATGTGGTTTGTGAGAATAACATACATGCAATGACTCTTGTTGTGGTTCATGAGAAGAACACACATGCAATGACACTAGTGGATCCATGTGTGGTTTGTGAGAGGAACAGACATGCAATGACACTGGTTGTGGTTCATGAAAAGAACACACATGCAATGACACTGGTGGATCCATATGCGGTTTGTGAGAAGAACACACATGCAATCACACTTGGTGTATCCATGTGTGGTTCATGAGAAGAACACACATGAATTGACACCGGTGGATCCATGTGTGGTTCATGAGAGGAACACACTTCCAATGACACTGGGTATGGTTCATGAAAAGAACACACATGCGATGACACTAGTGGATCCATATGTGGTTTGTGAGAAGAAAAGGCAAGTAATCACACTTGGTGGATCCATGTGTGGTTCATGAGAAGAGCGGACATGCAGTGACACCAGTGGATCCATCTGTGGTTCATGAAAGGAACACACATCCAATGACACTGGTCGACCATTATGTGGTTGTGAGAAGAATAGACATGCAATGACTCTAGAGGTGGTTCATGAGAAGAACACACATGCAATGACACTGGTGGATCCATGTGTGGTTTGTGAGAGTAAAAGACATGCAATGACACTGGTTGTGGTTCATGAAAATAACACACATACAATGACACTGGTGGATCCATATGTGGTTTGTGAGAAGAACACACATGCAATCACATTTGGTGGATCCATGTGTCGTTCATGAGAAGAACACACATGCAATGACACCGGTGGATCCATGTGTGGTTCATGAGAGGAACACACATCCAATGACATTGGGTGGATCCTTATGTGGTTTGTGAGAAGAATAGACTTGCAATGATTCTAGATGTGGTTCATGAGAAGAACACACATCCAATGACACTGGTGGATCCATCTGTACACTGTAAGAGGAACACACATGCTATGACACTGGGTGTGGTTCATGAGAAGAACACACATGCAATGACTCTTGGTGGATCCATGTGTGTTTCATGAGAAGAACACACATGCCATGACACTGGTGGATCCATGTGTGGTTTGTGAGAAGAAGACACATCCAATGACACTAGGTGTGGTTAATGAGAAGAACACACATCCAATGACACTGGTGGATCCATGTGTTGTTTGTGAGAGGAACACACATGCAATGACACTAGGTGTGGTTCATGAGAAGAACACATATGCAATGACACTAGTGTATCCTTATGTGGTTTGTGAGAATAACATACATGCAATGACTCTTGCTGGATCCATGTGTGGTTTGTGAGAAGAACACAGATGCAATGACACTAGGTGTGGTTCATGAGAAGAACACACATGCAATGACACTGGTGTATCCTTATGTGGTTTGTGAGAATAACATACGTGCAATGACTCTTGCTGGATCCATGTGTGGTTTGTGAGAAGAACACACATGCAATGACACCGGTGGATCCATGTGTGGTTCATGAGAGGAACTCACATCCAATGACACTGGGTGTGGTTCATGAAAAGAACACACATGCAATGACACTGGTGGATCCTTATGTGGTTCATGAGAAGAACACACATCCAATGACACTGGTGGATCCATGTGTGGTTTGTGAGAGGAACACACATCCAATGACACTAGGTGTGGTTCATGAGAAGAACACACATCCAATGACACTGGTGGATCCATGTGTGGTTTGTGAGAGGAACACACATCCAATGACACTAGGTGTGGTTCATGAGAAGAACACACATCCAATGACACTGGTGGATCCATGTGTGGTTTGTGAGAAGAACACACATGCAATCACACTTGGTGGATCCATGTGTGGGTCATGAGAAGAACACATATGCAATGACACCGGTGGATCCATGTGTGGTTCATGAGAGGAACACACATCCTATGACACTGGGTGTGGTTCATGAAAAGAACACACATGCAATGACACTGGTGGATCCTTATGTGGTTTGTGAAAAGAATAGACATGTGATCATACTGGGTGGATCCATGTGTGGTTCATGATAAGAACACAAATGCAATGACACTGGTGATTTGTGGTTTGTGAAAAGAACAGACATGCAATGACTCTAACTGTGGTTAATGAAAAGAGCAGACATGCAATGGCAGTGGTGGATCCATGTGTGGTTTGTGAGAAGAACACACATCCAATGACATCGGTGGATCCAAGTGTGGTTTGTGAGAAGAACACACATCCAATGACACCGGTGGATCCTTATGTGGTTTGTGAGAAGAACAGACATGCAATGACTCTAGCTCTGGTTCATGAGAAGAACATACATAAGGAGACACCTCTCTCTATCTTCCATAGAAGCCCAAACCTGTGCTCACCCTGTCTGCTATTCCCTGATTGGTTGTCACAGTTGTCACGAGGATCGTGCACACCAACCGTTGATTCTATGCGATCCAATGATGATCGATGCACACGTCGTGGCCTTCACAGTACAGCGTGAGACAACATGAACGTCTGCCTCAGCGAGACTTCTACAAGAAGGAAAACAATGCCGTCCATGGAAAAAGTTGTCGAGTGGTCATGTCATGTTTAATCAAGTCTGAAAAGCTTACTACTACTAGTACTACTACTACTACTACTACTACTACTACTACTACTACTACTACTACTACTACGCCACAACGCATGGACCATCGAGTGCACGGTCGTTGATGGACAACTGGAATTTATTGCCACTTGATTTTAATAAGACATATCCCATTTTTTACGCAGCGGCTCTCAATCTCACTTCCAAATGGGCCCGACCGTAAGAAGCTTGCACACGCTAGCCGGAGGCCGAAGTGCTCAGCTCGACGAGACCTAATGTCTCTGTCTTCATCAACACATCCATATACCTAATCTAGCACAACCCCACAAATCTCGCCGTACAGCCACCTACCTTCCCCTCTACATTTCCACTTTTAACTATCGCCAATTTTAGGGCCGTGTCAAACTTCATACATAGAAATTGTGTATGCGCCCTTTGCATTTGGCTCAATACAGAACTGCCATGCATGGCCCAGGAAAAAAACGTGACGTACCTTGCGCGTGTCGCGGTGCACGGTTCAGTAGATTGCACGGTGCTTTGCATGGTGGTGCAATGAAACGTGCCTGCTTCCATCCACCTTAACTATAGAGCCCCTCTCTGCACACCCACTCTCACTCCCGCTCACTCTCCCCACACAACCCTCTCCACTATCCCACCAGCACCCGCAAAATCCTGAGAATACCCTGTCCGCGCCGGCGATGGCCAAGGTGGATAAGGTGGCCATCGTCGCCTCTAAGTCCGCCGGCGAGGAGGCCCCCGTCCTCGTCGGTCCCCCCTCGATGTGTTGAAAGCAGCCGCCGGCCCTGGCCAGGCCCCAGTCGAGGCCCCCGCCAGTCACAAGAAGATCAAGCACTTCTTCGGCACCTACGATCCAGATAAGTACATCGCTCCGCTAAACCCCTACGACACCGACATCAACAACCCATGGTCGGAGGTAACTAGGGTTTGCCCCCCTCCCCTCGTTCTTCTAACATTCCCGTCGTTGGATGCTAGATCTTGGTTTATTAGGATTCGCTTGTTCGCATTTCGATTGCTCGATCTTCTTACATCATCTACTCCCCTGTTTTCCTTTTCTTCCAATAGGTTTCCGGCAGCGACGTCTGTAGCAATGACGAGTCCATTCACACCAAGGCTCGTCAGGTGCTGAGGAGGCTGCGGGCCGGCCAGTACGACGCCTTCCTCAGGCGCGGCGACTACAGTTGCCCCTTCCACAAGGGGATCACCTACTGATGGGCGAGTCATGCCAGTGCCATCGACTCAACACCTTACTGAAGCATGCAGAGGCCGCAGGCTCCGGCATCCACAAAGGCGGCAAGCGTGAGACCATGAACATCAATGCCTACATCACTAAACATCGGGCTCTCGGCATTCACCTCCGCAACCTCCACAGGGTGGCCATCAAAGAGGGTCGCATTCCTGCAATCAGGCCCAAGGCCCCCAAGATCAAGGGACTGGGCAGCAAGAAGTGGCGGAGGCGCCAGAGGGAGGCGGAGGAGCTGGCGAATGAACGGGTTGGACGTGTCCTTGAATGTATCTACATCTGCGGCGGCTGCTGCTACTAAGCAGCTTGTTTTGATTTTCTATATTTTGCTTGCATCCTATTTCTGGCTAAATGCATCGAACCTCGTTAAGCAACCTACTTTCTATCGCTATATCCTATTTAGCTACGCACAACTATATCTACATTTGTTTTTTTCTGAATGAATGTATTCTGCCTGGTGTGATTTGCTGCTCTAGATTTGCTACCTGACCAGAGGCAAAAAGAGGTCCAAAAGGGAACGAATTATCGAAGAGCGAATCTTCTCTAGATTTTCTACCAATTTGGGCGAAATGAAACATCTCTGTTTAGCGAGAGAGGAAAAGGGTACTCTTTCAAACTGCCAGTTAACGAGCTACCATCTTGACGAGGCCCCATCTTGACGTCTCCCTCTACAAGAAGGAACACGTTGCCGTCCATGGAAAAAGTTGTCGAGCGGTCATGTCACGTTTAATCAAGTCTGAAAAGCCTACTACTGCTACTACAACACATGCACAGGGCAACGGGGTCATCGAGTGCATGTCTGTCGATGGGACGCTGCAATTTATTGCCACTTGATTTTAATAAGACATATCCCATTTTTATGCAGCGCTCTCAATCTCACTTCCAACTAGGCCCTACCGCTAATAACTTCCTTGAGTCAAGGGCCCCCCTCGAGTAGATCTAACGTTGCTAGAAATTGGTTCCGTGCCATTTGCATGCAGTGGAATCGAGGTCTGCCATGAGCGTGTTTTCAATGCAGCTCTAAAGTGGAGATCGTGGCTATTTCAAAAAAAGGGAACCCAAAAAAAAGGGGTGGAGATCATGGTAGCCCCCTGCCCCCTGCCCACCACACGTGTCCACTCGAGGACTACGAATGGTCTGGTGTTTAACCCCCCCTCGACCTTCTTCTTCCATGTGCTCGTGTCATTTTCCCCTAGTCTGTCTAGTCCCAAGACCCCAATCTACAACTACCATGAAACGTACACATGGAGACGAGCTGGAGGTTAAGCTAGTTGAAGGCGCAGCACCAGATGGCTCGGTCGTTGCCAAGCAGGCGGATGCGTCTTCTCCGGGCACGAATGCCGCTCGTCGCCGCGCCGTCGAGGGTGCGAGCTCATCCGTCCATCTAGTAGCCGTCAGTGTCGAGCAGCAGGTAGTAGCCGTCGTCGCCGAGCAGCAGGTGGCTAACAACGTCGTGGTGCCAGCGGCAGATCTGGATGGGGGCAGGCGGCAGGCAGAGGCAATCCGGTGCTCCACATCAATGACCCCATCGCCGTACAAGAAATCTTCGACACAAACGCGGAGAATGACGAGTTCGAGGAGGAGGTCCCTGATGAGGAGTCCGAGGTACTACATTGCTAGCTTCTCTAGTCACAACCGCAGATTTCACTGTTCATACATAGGATTTGCTCAATCGTGTACTGATTATTTTGCTCTTGAAGTAGGGTAGTATATATATGGTTCGATCGGTCGATTGATGCATCTGCCATCTAGTCACAATACCCCAATCCGTCTAGTCACAAAACCCCAATCTTCTCATCTGCCATCTAGTTGAGTTTGCTAGTTGAGTGTTGATTTCGATACATAGCATGCCTATAACATTACATTTCTATTCCTTACTGAGCCCAATGATCCAATTTTGCCCCAAAATAGTGCAAGGACATCTGATGGTGTCGTTTTCTTAGGGATGGTTAGTGAACCTAAGGCAGCAATGCACATAAACAATATAGGTTGTGCTGTTGGTATTTTGGTTCTCCGACACCATCGCTGAAAAAATGAGGCCCTAATTTGTTTCTCATATGGAACCTATATATATAATCTTTCTATTGTTCCTGATCTATGAATTCATTGTATGAAGCATATGTATATCCCTGAATATTGTTTTGTACTGTTACATTTCAATTTCTTATTGTGGCCAATGATTCAAATTTGCCCCAACGAGAGGCAGACACATTGGTGTCAGATTTTTCCAGGGATGAGTTAGCGAACCTGGTGTCATGTACAAGATCAATATAAGTTGTGCAATTGTTACTTGGTTCGCTTACGCCATCCCTGTAGAAACTTATGAGGCCGCAATATTTATTCTATATTCATAGAACTATGATATTTGAATTATCTATTCCATGCATGCTTAGTGTATAAGAATTGCATTTTATCTTGTCACCGAGGCCGATGATTGAAATTTGTCCCAAAAGAGTTCAAGGGGAGACACGTATGATGGTGTCATGTTTTAGGGATGGGTTGGTGAACCTAAGGCAGCAATGCACACAAACAATATAGGTTGTGCTGTTGGTCCTTTGGTTCTCCAACTCCATCTCTGAAACAAATTATGAGGCCCTTGATTTATTCTCATATGGAACTACATATATGATCCTTGATTTGTTTCTGATCTTTTAATGATTTGTATGATGCATATGTATATGAATGGTTTTGATCATAAGTATTTTTAACATGTACCTGAAGATTAATTGTTTGGTTTTTTATTTATAATTACAATATTTAGGCTTGTTTTGTACCTGACTATGTATATCCCCGAATATTGTTTTGTACGATTACATTTCAATTTCTTATTATGGATAATGATTCAAATTTTCCCCAAAGAGAGGCAGACACATTGGTGTCAGATTTTTCCAGGGATGAGTTAGCGAACCTGGGGCCATGTACAAGATCAATATAAGTTGTGCAATTGTTACTTGGTTCGCTTACGCCATCCCTATAGAAACTTATGAGGCCACAATCTTTATTCTACATTCATAGAACTATGATATTTGAATTATCTATTCCATGCATTCATAGTGTATAAGAATTATATTTTAGTTTGTCACCGAGGCCGATGATTGAAATTTGCCCCAAAAGAGTTCAATGGGAGACACGTAATATGGTGTCGTGTTTTAGGGATGGGTTGGTGAACCTGAGGCAGCAATGTACACAAACAATATAGGATGTGCTGTTGGTGCTTTGGTTCGCCAACTCCATCTCTGAAACAAATTATGAGGCCCTAGATTTATTCTCATATGGAACTACATATATGATCCTTGAATTGTTTATGATCTTTTAATGATTGGTATGATGCATATGTATATGAATGGTTTTGATCATAAGTGTTTTTAACATGTACATGAAGATCAATTGTTTGGTTTTTTATTTATAATTACAATATTTAGGCTTGTTTTTGTACCAGACTATGTATATCCCTGAATATATTTTTTTACGATTGCATTTCAATTTCTTATTGTGTACAATGATTCAAATTTGTCCCAAAAGAGACGCAGACACATCGGTGTCAGATTTTTTTAGGGACGAGTTAGTGAACCTGGGGCGATGTACAAGAATAATATAGGTTGTGCAATTGTTACTTGGTTCACTCACGCCGTCCCTGAATAAACTTATGAGGCTGCAATCTTTATTCTATATACACTCTGATGCAATTATTTGTCATTGTGTTGAGATGAAATGATATATGAACCGATCAAACTATTGCTGAGATGCTTTCTCATTGATATCCACGTATATATTGTCTTACATGCACATGTTGTCAATTCTTGAGTTGTAATACAATTCAATCATATGTATGAGTTCTAAGTTATGTTCTTAAAAATCAACAGGAGGATGATGATGAAGTGGACGATAGCAACATATCCAGGGACAACAAGAGCCACTACGTGCTGAGGCGGTTACGGTGTGGGCTAATCCGTTTTCACCGTAGGGGGAAACTGTTTTACCCATTCTGTGGTAGAGCCATCAACGTGGACCTCGACATCATGATCCAGCACGTGGATGGCGTTGCCACAGGGGGAGGCAGAATCCATAGGCCGATTACTTTGGCGCGGCACGCAACCTTTGGCAAATTCCTCCGGGATTATGTCAGGACTGACCTGTATCCCATCTACTAGGCTGTCCCTGCCTCCTGCTAATGACCCTGCCCTGCTAGGCGTCTCTGTGTCATGGCCTTCTACTGTCGCCCCTGCTTTTATTTTGTTCTAGTTAATTATTACCTGTGTGTGGCATGTAAGACAATCTACCCGTGGTGTCTCTGGTGAACCTTCTATATTAATCTACTCCTTTATATGGAGTGCCTTAAAGTTTCTAGTGTCCAATTATATTTACTGATCATGCTCATGCACACTACAAAATATTTCTAGTGCTCGATTATATTATAATTGTCAAGAAATACATCAACAAGTTTCCTCTGTTGGACCGTTGACCACCTCAATAATTAGCTTGATATAGTGCCTCATCACCTTGACCTGGACGATGAGCAGATCATCAAGGCAAATTCTATTTTTAGCACAGAATTCAGCCCAGGGGTCGGTGAACTCAATGCAATCGTCATATACTTCCGATATGCGGTATCGCCCTAAGATTTTCAGGCCTTTGTTACAATTATTCTTCATGCATACAAAATAGAACCCTTACATGTCCAACATGGCAGAACTTGAGCTACCACAGAGACCTCGACAGAGGTGGCAGAATTGGTGCGGGTGCAACATCGATGACGGTGAGCTCGGATTCTAGAGGAGGAAAACAGAACCGAGCATGGTCGACACGGTGATAGATCTCACCGGGAACCAATTGTCGTCCCCGCACCGTGCCATGGGTGCATCCATGGTGAGGGCGAGCTCCGACTCGGGATGGGGAGGAGAGCGGGGCCGAGCAGCTTCGTCAAGTCCTAGCTCTGCGCCATGGCCACGACCACAGATTGCTGCTCCGGGGAAGAATAAGATGTGTAATGGATGCAGACGCCAACGCTGAAAGCCTACAGGGAGGAGAGCTGTGCCGAGCAGGTTCGTCCACATCCCAGCTCCGCGCCATGGCTGCTACGCCCCACAGAATGCCGCTCCGGGGAAGAAGAAGATGCGTAATGGATGCAGGCGCCAACACTGCAAGCCTAATTGACACCTAAGCGACGGGAGCGATATAACGACGAGAACTGACAGGGGGCCCAACTTGACGGCCGTTAGCCTGATTTTTTTGTATTGAAACGTAAAATTGGATTCGTGCCAAAAAGACCCTCTGAGTATTTGGCACACCAACTATAGTCATCGCGGCTGATTTCAGGGAACTTGGGTACCGCGTTGCCTAGGCGCCCCAACTTTCGGGCCGCAAAGTGATATTCTCCTCTACAGAGTGTCAAACTATTCGAATAGCCGCGTCCACGGTCTTGGACAGTTAGAGTGGCCATACTATTCCGTCATCAGATCTTTTCAAAATGATTTGTGAAACGAGTTCTGACTTGACCACAACAGGGTTGTGGACATGAAAACTAGTTTTCCACTTAAGTGATTTAGAACATTAAATTAGTTTTCTTTACTTCTAAACTCAGTTTAGATAAACCTGCCCTTTTGCAAATAAACCTAGAGCATAAGATTCCTACTAGAACTACCTTACTTGATAGTGATAGTTTGTGAGTACTTAAAGAGTACTCATGGCTTTGTCCCTGGCTATTCCCGTGTCCAGACTATGAAGAGGACTATCAGGATGATGGACAGCAGGATGTTTACGACAACTAGGATCATCTCCCATCGTCAGCATTGCTTGTGACCCTGAAGATGGATCCCACTACTACGATTATTATTCTGCTGCTTGATTGTATTAAGACTGGATCATGAGATCCTTTATTTGTGTAATACCTTATTATGGTTTGTAATGGATGATGTACTGTGATATCCAATTTGTTATGTCTCGCAAAAATGGAAATCCTGGGACTGCGAGGTATGTCATAACAAGCATCTGGGATAAAAAATCTGGGTGTTGACAGTTCACTTCGGCACGCACCTGGACCGAGGTTTGAGCTTTCCCCCTCAGAGTTCTTATCTGAGGTTGTATATCACTATGGAGTTCAACTCCATAACTTCCCCCCAAACACGATTCTAGAGTTTAGCGCCTATACTTCCTTTTGTGAGGGTTATCCCGGAATAAAATCGAGTCTTGTTTTGTTCCCGTATTACTTCGGTACCCAGAGAAATTCCATCACTATAAGTAATCCATACATTACCGGAACACTGAGCCTGACCCTTAGGAGACACCGAGTCTACCCAAGGTTATAGCTAGTGAGTCACTGAAGATGTGGCCGTCCATGTTCTTTTACCATAAGGGCAAACCAGGTCCCGACAATCAAGAAGCTCTGTTGGCTTTTGTCGATGGTGCCGCCACGCCCCAAGAGTCTTGGGATGTGGATGCTCCGGCTCTTACTGAAGATTTGATCCGCGCCAAGAGGCGGATTGAATACTTGATGAAGCATAAGGGTCTGAAGGGATCTGACTTAGTCCACTGCTGGCTGGCGCGTTAGATTCAACCCCTCCAGTACGATGGTGGCTGACTCATATACACAATCACCAAGAGTATGAAAGATAGCTTGAGGATCAGCCTGCTCCCAATCCCGGATAAGGAGTATGAGACTCAGATCAAATGGTTGATCAAGGAGAGAGTTGAGAAGAAGATTCTAGACACCTCTCTAGATGTATACTAATGACAAGCCTTTGACACTAGTAAGTTTTCCGGCTGATTCTTTCATACTCAACGAGTTGCTCATCTATACTTTGTGATTTATTTGCAATACTGAGGTATTTTGTCTTTCAACTTGCTGACCTCCCTGAGTTGAATCTTGCTCCTCTCGATGGATATCCACATGAGGTTCCGGATCCTTAGGAGGATGAAGATCTTGAACTACTGCCAGAGGCACTTACCCGAAAGTGCAAAACTCTGACTGTCTCTATGGGCACCCAGAAGATATCTGTTTTAAAGAGGTAAACATCCTTACAAGGTTCTGTATATTAACTCGCATTCTTTCTGAATTTCATTGATCTTACTGTGTTACCAGGGCTAAAACAATTGCCAAGGGTAAGGGAAAAGGAAAACCGGGGAAGACTTTGTGCCAACATCAGTTGACTCTCGTTTCACCTGCTGCCCCACCTCTGACTCCTACCCCAAAGCCATCATTAGCACCAGAGGGTACTTCCTCTTTGCATGTTGAAGATGTTTCAGCTCATTCTTCAGAGCCAGTGAACCTTGGTTCATAGACGGACATCACCATGAGTGACTCAGGATTTGATAAGGGTAAACCCGCAAAGGATAATGATCCCTCAGCTAAGACCTGCGTGGAGAACCTTCTGCAGAATACGGGTATTGCCAAACTTGGCCTTACTCGGGAGAGCACAGAACATATCCAGAAGCTGGCTCTCCATTGCCTAGAGACCGGGAATATCATAGCAGAGGAGGAGGAACAAGAAGCCGAGGACATCAAACTCGTCGACCTTCTTTACCAAGTTTGTCTTTGCGATGAGAAGTTGAAGGCTGGTGTGGCCCCGCCACAACTAGTAATTCCTTTGACTCTCGGTGAGAAGGTTTCTTCTAAGGTGAACATGTGCCTGAAAAAATTTACTCATGAGCATTATGTAAGTCATAATCCGACTCTTTTTATTGTATTTCATATCACATCCTCTAGCCCCAAGCATGAAGTTGGATAGGAATCTGGATTTATGCTTTTATAGGATGCCAAAAAATGAACTAGTATAGCCCCCAAGGCTCGTGCTGATATTTAACTTAGTGATACCTTCGATCCAGACTCATAATGTAGTATAATAGCCTTTCCCCTAGAAGACATAGGTTTAATTGAACCTTGGAAAGCAATGCTGAAAGGAAATAAAAGGACACGTCTACAAGACTTTGTTTCTTCATTTTACCTTAGTTTATCAGACCAATTTAGTTTACTTTTTAATGGGTTGACTCAATGGATGGAGATAGGCCAGGGTTGAAGATCCACCTACAGCTGCACATCATATGGGATAAAAGATAATAATAAGCATAGTCATGTGTAATGTTTGAACGGAGATAATCTCTTGTGGGCAACACATCCAAATATACTAGGGCCCCCGTGATGCAGCGGGCATAGCAATCGTCTTTTAATCCAACCGAGTGCACACCGAAGCAACAGGCTGCAAACGATTATTAGTGTAAAACACAGATCAAAGATTTAAGTGGTGATGTTGTTGTGATCCCGAATGGGTCGCTAAGCGAAGACTGTACTACCCTTTCTGTCACTAGGGTTCCTATGAGATTGCCGCTAGACAAGTATCTCACCTCAAGCCTTTGTCAATCTATGGGATCTTGGGTACCTACAAGTCCACCGATCGAGACAAGAGACAAAGAAACAAAAGATACAAATCTCAATTGCAAACAAAATAAAATAATCACATGAATTAGATGCACATAATTGCTGCGAGGTTTCTCCCCAACCCGCAGCCCGTGAAGACTACTCACTGATAACAAATAATCAGAGATAGAAAACATCGTACAAATACTTAGATTGAAATCAAATATTCTTACAATGGTTGCCAAATCACAAGGAGGTCTAAAGTACAAAGCAATGGCTATGGCTAATGGAGGGGATGGATTATGGAAGTGATGAACAATGGCTTGGTGGCTGGAGCCTCAAAATATATAGGAGTTTTCACGAAAGTCGTAGGGTTTGACGAGACGAGGCCAACGCCACATGGTATGGGCGGGCTCTGCATGTCCCAGTGGTCGTTAAGCTTTCAGACGCCTGGGAATGACTCGCCAATTACTTGGCCATGTGGAATTCCTCAAAAACCTTCATTATGAGTCCTGATTTCGCATTAAAAAGCGTGATTTCATGCACACCATAATTCAAAGCAAGGTTTTGCATATCTTTGCAATTATTAGTCATTAGTGGCAAGGATTGAGAGATTCTTGTCAATTTCTTGACAAAAACAATGTTTAAATGCGGTGGAAGATGGCTAATTTTGGAGCCATCAAACTCCCCAAAGCTCAAACCTTGATCACCCTCGAGCAAGAAGAAACAAAAGAATTATCAGGAATTCAACGTTTAAACTTGAAACAACGAGAATAAGAATTCACTTATGGTTTGTAGTCATATGCCCTCAACACTTCATTCATTTACGAGGCTTATCAAAGTTAGAGATATGAAAAGAGTACTATACAAGCTTCGGTAAGTCAAGACAATCAAAGTAAAGTTCAATATAAGTAGAAATAACTAGAAGTGTAGCAATCAATCCAATTCTTCTAGTTAACTCTCAGCTTGCCAAGGAACACTAGGATGTTTAAATAGCATAATTGAGTAAGAGAGTTTCATGTCCTAAGTAGCATACTAGCAAAGTGTCTTATTTACACCCACATCAATAAATCAAGTCTATCAAAAACACTCCTAATCCAATCATTGTTTTCAGGAAAAATTCATAGAGTAGTAATGAGACCAGGCCAAGGACTTGTTATGTGGACCCTCATAGATATCTTTTTCTTTTTATTCTTTCAAGGATCGCTAGATGTTTCTTTTGCAAGTTCTTGCACATCCTTTGAGAGTACCAATACTTTTGCCCATATATTGACACGTATGTGACTCATGTGATCAACTCATAGCCCAAATCCGGGGTTATACCATAGATTGTTCAAAAGCTAGCGGTGTTGTTGGCATCCCAAAGGTGTACATTAGAGATATAAAACATAATTTTCTCTCCTTTTTTTGAGCTAGTACCGTGGTTTGATCCACAAGGTTAGCTTTGGCATGCATCACAATTACCACTAGATTTTATTTCAATCAAACAACTCCTTTCATGAGTGCCGTCAAGACTATCAAAATATCTATGGGGTTAAGTATCTTCAAGGGTATACTTCTCAAGACAATCATTCATCAGACGAGTCATAAATTTTGGACTTTTTCTTATTGTACTTGTTTGGCAATATTATTTCTAAGGAAAGACTCGGTTAGCTAAAGGGACTAGAGCAAGAGGTTCAACACCTAATCATCATACCAATAAAAAGCTTTACTCTAAGCATATTAAATTACACCCACAAGCATGACATCTTAGCAAATCAACCAACTAAGATAAACAACTCAAACTTCAAAAGTGGGAGACATAGGACATACCTCTCATAAGTGACTTCACGATTCTCTTCCTTATAGGGATGTGTTCCTTCAAAACTCAAACACAATTATTATCATAATAATATTAAAGTAAAGAGGCAAAGTGCGAATCCACATTTACGAAAAAAGAAGAATGGAAAAATCTTTTTGTATTTTTGAGGATAGGGATTAAAGAATAGAAAAGAACTTGCGACCAAGCAAGGGTTTTAAGAAAAGAAAAACAAAAGCAAACTAAAAAGCAAAGTGTTGGAACATGCCAACACGAATGTTTCAAAGCTCCAAAGGAACTAGAGGACATCCTCGTTATTACACTAGTAAATTTTCCAGGGGAACACATACCCAAGCTTAGGCTTTTGCAAGCCCTTTTGTTGCTCATTGTGGTGATGGTGGATAATTTCCCATGTTCCATTGGCTGCTCCAATCATGGAACTCGATGGCGAGGCGTGCAGTAGCATCTCGAAGGTTGATGGAGAGGTTGTTTATGTTTTGAATATTTCCTTTGAGTGCATAGATGTCTTCATAGGTGGTGTAGTAGTTTGGTGGATGCTCGTCTTGTTCGGGTCCTTCATGTTCTACTTCTTCATCTTCTTCTCCTCCTCCTCCTCCCATGAGTATTTATTGTTGGGGTAGATTAGCCTCAACCTACGCGTCAAAATGCAAACGTCCATCCTCAATAGAGAATAGACCATTAGGAAAAGGAGCCGGGATCAAGTGATCCGCTCTAGGTATATCAAGGAAGTATCTACCATGAGTTTTAGAAAGCATACCACATGCTCTTAGAGTAGGGAGACCGAGACGGTGATTTCCTGTCAACGGCTGGATGTTACCTCGGTAGATGTGAAGTGTGTGTGCAAGAACGGTCACAACTCCCCCTCCGCATATGGGTCCTCGAGATTGAAGAGTTTGATGCTTAAGGTAAAACACAAGAAGAGCGCCCAAATTTAGCATTAAGTTACAATTAATAATAGCAGCCTTTGCGAGGATCAACATGTCCACGTGCCTACAAGGTGTTAGGAATTACATAAAATAAATAGCAAATAGCAGGATAATCAATTTGGTTTCCTTTGGGTGTTTTTCCATGAATTCTTATTAAATTAAAGTACTCCTAAGGTGCAGGATTTTAAACAAAAGTAGTTGTGCGCACGTCGGTGTTGTTGTTGGCAAACCCAAAACATTGAGCACATTGGTCGAATGTTAGGATGTACTCACGGTTCATAAGGCAGAATTTGATGCGATCAACTTTGAGCCTTTGTTCCTCGGTACAACCATACGGGTCCACTATATGTGTCAAGGTGCTGAAGAACTCAAGCGTCAAGCGGCGATATGTGGCAACATCTTGAAAGACAAAGTCATACAAACCAACAATGTCAGAAAGTAAATCGAAATCAACACGAATGCTAAGTTGGTTCGGGATATAGGGACACACCCACTTTGTGGACTTGATTTCTCGGAGCTTGAGACGATTGAAATGGGTCAGCTGAAACTCCTCGGTGAACTCGATACCAAGTGACTTGGGGTCAACATATCAACGGGTGGTGTGGAGGATGCCACAGCCATCGCACATGTGTGGCTCCGCGTATTCATCTAAAAATAATAAGATAAAGTAAATTAAATTGCTAATATTTTTTGGTCCAACAGAAACATAGCATAAGTGATTCTCTACACTAATTATAAAAGAAACTCCTCTAAAACAATACTAAGCATGCTCAATATCAAGATTGAATCAAGAACAAGACCTAAGTCTAGATTGACAATGATGAAAGACTGAGTGAAGCTTTTGTACAAATAAGCTCAGGATCGGAGGAGAATCATACCTTAGATTGATTGAGTGCGAGGAATCAAAGAAATATCGAGTAAATTTGAAGATCCAATGGAGGTGCTTTGGAGTTTTGAGGAAGAAGAAAGAGAAAGATTTGTTTTGGGGATTTTTAGGTTACCTCCTCGGGATGGTTATGATGGCCGCGTATGTGGTACAGGCGGGCAGTACGGCCGGAGCCCGCCCGTACTGGGTGACATACCTTGGGGGCGACGACTCCCTTCTGGCGTTGCACTCGGTACGGGCATGCAGTACGGTCGCGCGTGCCCGTACTGCTGGTCCATATCCATATGATATCCTTGCTTGAAATCTGATGGTTTGCTCGAGGGAACGTTACGGGTTCATCCGACCATACCAGTGGTCGTTAAGAGCACTGTTTCTTGCAGCAAAAATCAAAACTTCTATCTTCCCATGCCTCGATGTGGTACGGGCGCATGATACGGTCCCTTTCGGCCATACCGCAGGTTGTTAAATGGCCTGTGAGCTATAAAACTCAAAGAATTTGATTTGAATCTCCGTGTGTCTTTGCATATCTTATCAAAGGACAAAATAACAGCATATATACTTCATAAAAATTTCATCAATACTTCTTAGGCCATGTGTTAGTAAAATAAAAGATCGAGGATTACGCTATTTCTTCTCCTCTCTCCAAAGGTCTATTGAACATTTTTTATTAAAGAAAAACAAAACAAAAACAAAAACTAACAAAACTAACAAGACTAACACACAAGTAAAAACATTATTTCACATGGGTTGCCTCCCATGAAGCACTTCTAGTTATTGTTAATTAGCTTGACCCCGATGGCAATCATTTAGGTTTAAGAAGTGGAATACCCACTCCAAAATAGTTGGCTTTTAAAGTAATTATACCACCATCATCATTATGCTTGGCCTTCTTTTCCTAGGGAAGTGGACTATCAAAGGATCTCTAGATGGTAGCGCTATTCTCACATTACCCTCATGTAAATTAATTAAAGCCTTAATAGTTCTTAGGAATGGCCTACCTAAAATTATAGGTGCTATGGGATCTTCAGGCATGTCCACAATAACAAGATCAATAAGAGCGGGACTACCTTTAATTTCAACAACTATATTTCTTTTATGCCAACAGCTTGTTTATAAGTTGAATCTGCTAGATGGAGTCTCAATTCAGTAGTGAAAAATGGCCCCAAGTTTAACTCGTCAAATAAGCTTTTGGAAATTGTTGAGACGCTCGGACCAAGATCACAAAGTGCGGATATCTCATTGACTCCCAACTTAACTTTAATAGTGGGCTCAAATATATCATCTAGCTTATCAGGAAGCTTATTAGCTAGTCTTTTATACTCCATCTCTAACTTGTGAACTTTAGATGCTACTTGTTGTATGAATTTTTGGTACATAACATCATTAGCTTGTTATATACCGGTATTCTTCATGGTGATCATCTTTAGTAGATCTTCCATGATATATTCCGGTGTCAGCGTGTTGTGATAATCCAACTCTTCGGGTTTCTCTTCATTGGTTACTAACCTCATCATCTTAAAGTCTTCTACCGGATTTGACTCGGGTTTTCCAGCAAACTTTGCTAGTATGAGAGCTTGGCTCTCAGCTACTTTACCCAGTTGAGCCTCCACAGTCTTTGTCCATTCCTGTAGAGTCTACACATCATATCTAATTGCAATAGCCTAGTTAGATAATTTTCCTATAGTACTCTCATGGCTCTCCATGATTTTAATACGCATGTTATTTTGCTCGGTTTGAGCTTGTATAAAGGTTTTAACAGTTTACTCAAATGGGAGATTCCATGTTTTGCTCCATTATTATTATCATAATTGTTGTAAGGAGCTCATGCATGATTAGAATAATGTTTTTGAACATTAGAAGCATAATGATTTTTCCATGCAAGATTAAAAGGAGTGCGAGCTATAAAATTGACATCATTAATATCGATAGCGATATCATTAACTTGGGTATCTTCACCTTTTACTATACTAAGCAGCTCATCTACCTTAGATGTAAGCTCTTCATTATTTACCTCGGTGATTGAACTTACTCTATTCGAGGTTCTTTCCACATGCCATTGGGCATGATTATCATCCATATCATCAAGTAATTTCTTTGTAACACTCACTTGCTTTCCCATGATTGTTCCTCCTACAGCAGTATCTAGTATAGACTTAGAAAATGGGTTAAGACCATTATAAAACAAATGTAATATAAGCCATTCTTCCATCCCATGACTAGGACAGTTCGTTATGGCTTCTTTCACCCTTTCTCATGCAAGCGCTAGTAGCTCACGGTCTTCTTGTCTAAAACTTGTACTATTGGATCTTACCTACATAGTTTTAGCTAGGGAAAAATTTTAAGTCATAAACAAATTAGTACATTCCTACCAAGATTTAACAGTGCCCTTTGGTAGAGTTGTCAACCAATCCTTAGCCTTTCCTCTAAGATAGAAAGGAAACAACCTTAATTTAATAGCATTTGGATGTACATCCTTAATACGCATCATGTCGCAAATTTCAGTGAAAGTGTTTAAGTGTAACCCTGAATCACTACAAGAAAAGTTGGCTTTTACAACAGATGATTTTCGTGGTTGAAGGCCCATTTTTCATGGCCAAAAATTCTTCCACGATGGATGGCTTTCGTGGTAAATGCCTAGTCACAAATGAATTAACCACGCTTTTTTCTGACCGTGGCGGATCGCATCCTTCAGCCACGAAAACTTATTCCATCATAGATATGTTCGCCAGCCGCGTTGACTGCTGATGTCATGCAAACTGCCACATGGCAGCCGCCGTTAGCGGCCGATTACCGCCATTAATGGTGACAGAAACCGTGGCAGAAGCCAGGCCCAGACAAGGCCTGCTAAATACTATCTGGGCCGACCCATGAGGAGAGCCCAATAAGAAGATGGCCCGTTACTGTTTTGTCCTGTACTGCTTGACATTGGCCCCACAATGCAGCCAGTAGCGACCCGTGAACTTTCAGGCCCGATTTTGTTTCGGCCTACAGAAGGCCAATGTTGGTCCAACACCATACGGCTCATGCAGCCTGCGCCAAGTCGCTCATGTACATTTAAGGCATGCAGTTAGCCCATAACTGTTATCGCAGCCCATCGTGGGTCGTCTACTAACGGCCCTTCTTTGAGATGGTCTATTACTATTCTAGCCTTTTACTATTCCAGTCGTTGACTGTTCATGCCCACAAGCGGCCCGTTACTGTTCTAGCTTGGTTAATTTTTCGGCATGTTACTTCCCCTGTCTAGAAATTTCTCGGGCCGTTACTGTTCAGGCTCATCACTGTTCTGGCTTACTGCTTTGGCCTTTTACTATTGCGGCCCTTTACTATTGAGGCCCGCTACTGTTTTGGCATGTTACTGTTCTACCAATTTATAGTTTCCTGCCTGTTACTATGATGGATTGTTTTTGTTATGGCATGTTACTGTCATGGTCTGTTACTATTACGGCCTGTTACTATTACGGCCTGTTACCACATGTGGGTTGTCGCATTATGTTTACGGCCTTTTATAGTTTCGACCTTTCTAAAGTCCATGCCAATATCATAAAACGTGTATAAAAAGTCAGCATTTTTTACTGTTCATCGTTGGCCGAATACAAGACAGACCAATAACGAAGCACGTTATTGTTCCCTAATCGACCTTCCTAGCGTAGTTACCGTAACGACTACCGCCATGTGTGGACGGCGTCAACAAAATGCCTACATGGCCTATGCGAGTTATCTAGATATTACATTAGCTGCAAACTTCTTAAAAGTATTACATATTATCAACTTAAGGGAATCAGCGTTTCAGTTGACAATCAAGTTGATTGAAGAGTCCTCAATTTTCTTTCTCAATCAATCACCTGCATCTTCCTTTGAGTGTGACAGCTATATTGGAGGAGACATGATCTTGCAACCCCCTCTTTTCTGGCGATAGCAATAATTGCAACCTAAAACTAAGTAAGAACAAGTTAATACATCAAACAAGACAAACTACTCATTTGACTGATATGACATGAGCTATGAACTGGAGTTTACAACTGGTCAATGGTTCAATTATTGACCAATAGGTCAAACAAACAGGACAAGCAAGCACACATTAAACAAGTGTGCCTACCGTGAAACGAGCAATCAAAAAATGTGTGTGTATGGCTTAGAATTTCAGCAAATATAAACTAGCCAGGTCATTTCAACAAATATATGTGGAAGCAGTTGTATACCGTAAAATGCAAGAGACGTTGGGTGACTTGGAATTTGCGTTGAGCCACAAAATGGCATGCAGTTACTGCCATAGCGAAGAATGAACTAGATAGAAATTATAACCGCATCATACGAGAACTTATAGAGTAGGAATGCAAACCACGAATGGACTATATATTGTAGAGGATAGTTATGTCGTGTCTTAGGACGAACCAGAACCAGAACCAGATGCGAGATATAATGGCGTCGCTCGTGAACCTGTAGAACAAGACAAACAAGCATTAGACAAGTGTGCCTAGAATTAAATGAGCAATCAAACAAAGTGTTTCTTAGAATTTCAGCAAATATAAACTAGCGAGGTCATTTCAGCAAATATATATGGAAGCAGTGGCATCTCCTGGAATGCAAAGACTCATTAGGTGACTCAGAATTTATGGTGAGCTACACAATGGCATGCAGTTACTATCATAGCTAAGAACAACCAGATAGAAATTATAATGGCATCATAAGAGAACTTCTAGACAAGGAATGCAAACCACGAGCAAACTACATAGTACATGATAGTTATGTCATTGTTCAGGACGAACTAGCACCAGATAAGGAAGTAATGGCATCCCTTGTGAACCTGTAGAATACACTATGAAAGCCAACATGTTCATTGTTCCATTTTGAGCTCTATGCAAGAAAAAGTAAATATCTAGTGATGCAGTTTTTGAAGAACCAGACGGCAACAACAAAATTATAATCGAATTAGTACGAAGAGTTTAAACGGCTACTACAAGATAGCAGAATGGTGCCAAGGAGGAAATAATATAAGGAACTGATCTCAAGAAGAACCAGATAGATTCAACAACTGTAGAGTAGGGAATGCACACTAGTATTTTCCACTGACTTCAGATTTTGCAAGAATTACATGGTAGCAGGGAATTACTGTTGTATGGAGTAGCTAAGAACATGTGCATAAAAAAATAACACACATGTGCATGACTTGAAATTTGTAGAGAAGCGAATGCAAACCAACATGTCTAATGACCTTGTATGTACTAGCACGAAGAACAGGCGTCCCTAGTGACTTGTATGCACTAGCACGATTACAAAAATGCAGTTCACTGTGACAGGCTTGAACCTGCTATACTGCTGACAAAACAAAAATGGGTTGGAGATTTGGTTAACCTTGGTCGGAGAGGCATCTAAGCATCGTTGGTACCGTGCGAGTGACGTCCAGGTCACCGAGGGTGCTACGGTTGCGGTGGCTATTGGCGTCGGGGAAGCAGATCTTGGGCGGTCGATGCCGGCTTGAGCACGGTGGATGAGAGCATCGCTGAGGCAGATCTGGTGTAGTGAACGGCGATGGCCGTGCAACTGGTCTAGAGTAGTGGACATGGAGCTCTTTGAACGAGATCATGTCTGGTGGACACTGGTGAAGCGGATCCGGTACGGTTGGGTAGCTTTCGGTGGCTAGGAAGTAGAGAGTTGGGCTGCCAATGACGCCATCAGCGTGGTGAACGACACTACAGCTCCTAGATCCGGTGGGTGAGCATCGGTGAAGAGGCTCCGTGGCGGTGAACAAGACTGCAGCTCAAGCCAGTGCATGCGATGGTCGTGGAGGGGACATAGGAGCTTGGGATTTTTGGGAGGGTCAGCAGGAAAAACCGGGAGAATCAAGACCATAGAGGTGAGAAAAAAATTACGATCATGTCCTAGAGCTACCGACTTTAGCATGTCCATTTGTCATCTGAACAATGGGTAGATTTGGGATTTTAAATTCTAAAGTTTTTGAAATGGAAGGGCGCAAAATGCTTCGATATTGGTGTGTGGTTTTGTTGCTCGATTGAAAATTTGAATTTGGCTAGCACCCATCTAATAATAATAGAAAAACGGTACTCTCCAGGTTGGTGGGATATTTTGGCTCAATGTTTTTGAAACGGTGGGGCAGGAAATGCTTCAAGGTAGGTGAGTGATTTTGCTGCTCGATTGAGATTTTGAATTTGGCTAGCATCCATCGACTAATAGAAAATATGTAGTAGATCGTACGCTATCTGTCCAGGAATTCAAGGCCGAGAGTCACATCAACTGATCATCAATAAACATTTTTTTGCACAAAAACTTTGATACCTTCGATTCACACAACATAGGCGGTAAATTTTTCTGCTTGACTCAAATTTGAAATTTGGCTAGCATCCATGTAATAATACAAAAATGGTACTACCTCAACGGGGGATTTTTCCTGAAAATGTTGAAACAGAGGGGTGCGAAATGCTTAGGGGTCAGTGGGTTATTTTCCCGCTGGATTACGATTTTGGATTTGGCTGTCGGCCAAGTTTTATTACTAGAAAAAAGGTTGTGTAGATCGAACACCATCTGGTAAGGAATTTAAGGTGAGAGTCACATCAAATGATGCCTCCGATTCAAACGGGGTAGGCGGCAGGTTTTGGCGGCCGACTATGATTTTGAATTTAGAGATTGTCCAAAGAATAATTAAAAAATAGGCCGTTCTCCCTCTATTTTAGGGATCCAAGTCAGGGAGAGTGATTATCTACCTCGCGTATGAAAATGCAGATCTCCGATACAAGAATGTATGTTTAACATAACAACAAACAAATGTCTGAAGTAGCTCTAATTCAAGCATGTGAAAATGGTGTGCAACCAAGGTCTACTAATTATTTAGGTGTCGGCACAGACTCTTCTACATGAAGCATTAACTAAATGGTAGTACTTATTTAGATCAAATAAAAAGCCTGCTACTAAACAAATACTCCTACTACTACATACTATCAAAACACAAACACCAGCTAAAGTATATGTAGAACACATATAACAAGATTTCATCACGCATACACTACTATATAGAGAACACCATTTCATCATATAAAACATTGTTTTATGAGACACACATCGGCCCCCAAAACGAACAAACAACTCTAATATTCTAGCCCGTGCCGCTGTGATTATAGTACAACAAAGGTGCCGCCATAATTCCATCAGCTACCAAAACAAACAAACATCAGACTGCAACTCCAAATAACACAACCTCGGCAAACACATGCTTGCCCAAACAAGCCTTGCTTGTTCAGCAAAGTGATATTTGCATCTCCTTGATGTTGTAGTTTGAATCAGCTGTGTTGCTGACAGGACTTCCTTTTCATTTCTTTGATTTAGCACTCTGAATCATGTCAGTTGCTGAAGGAAATGAACGAAATGATCGGCGAAATCATAGGTGTACAAAACTACAAGGGTTGCACATGAATGACTGCACTAACCAGGTGTCATTATCTAGGGATGTAAAGTACACCAATGTTTACGAGATCTGAACATCTTAGACTTCATGCTGCTAAGATCTAATTCGAATACTCCCTCCTTCCCCATATAACCATCATTTCTCTATCCTCAAATGCATAGAGTAACCTTACTGCATCTTTCCCACCATATGCCCATGATTTCTCAAGGCCAAGGAGAGTATCCAACTCCACCTTTATATGAGGCACCCAAGCTTCCCATTTGCCTGTTGATGATCTTGCACTAGACCACGTGTTTAGAGTGAAGTCTCTTATAACTGCAAGGGAAACATCTCCATTATGCCCCTTAGCAATGACAAAATTATGTTTGGAAATATCATGTGTCTCATGGGGGCACTCAATATAACACAGTTGTGTTGTCACATTGTCGAAGGCAATTATATATTTGGAGTTCATTGTTGGCCAGTACAAAATGTCCCCTATGAGAGTTGACGGACTGCGATCAATCTTAGCTAGCATCTCAGTAGGTTCAATCCAGTCCTCCCATTTTCCTAACTCTGATGAGTACCTATGCACCAGTGCTTGGTTACCATTGGTTACTATTCAAACAACCCAGAAATTGCTACAAAAGTGTGAAGATAATTGCCCATGATTTCTCGAACAAACAATTGTGCCGCTATCATACTCACGTCTCTGCCAAATTGGTGGTTTTGGTATCACTGTTTCACTTCCACTGATTGGATCCTAGGCCTTTATCATGTTAGACCCTTGCGAATAATGAAGTAGCACCCTACCATTGCAACATCCGAGTACATATGGTTTGTAGGCTTTATGTACTTCCACCAGCCTGTTCAGCTTCTGGAAGATGGATTGGTCAAGATTATGATATCTTAAGAATCGAGCGTCCTCGGAGCTGTTGGTGAAAAACCCAAGTAACGACATTCCTCTGTTGTGTGACAGAGTTAGACTTTTGAAATCGTTGCTTCCCATGAAGTCCATCCAACATTTTTGGGCAACTGATGCCCTCAGTATGCAGGATGGGTGTAGAGGAAGCCTGACAAGAATCTAACCAAATACATCGCCTGACAAGTCATTTATTGTTGCATATGTTCTTCCAACGAAGCTGGTAGGATGATGCAAATAACACAAGTGCATCATCAGAATTAAGTAAACAGTACAATGCACAACCCTAAAAAATAATTAAGTAAACACCACAATGCATCATACAATTTGACAGGAAAATTTATCATCGAAATTTCCTAAACTACAAGCATCTGAAAAACTACCTAAAAAGTAGAGTCTATCAACAAAATAACCTAAACAACACAACAAATCAACCAGAGTAGTACGAAAGCACCACAAAATGCTTCAGCATGTCGGAACTGGGAAAAGGGAATGAAGAACTTTTTTTGAGGTCACCGGGAGGACAGAAAGGCCCCCACTAGAATTTTCTGGTTTTATCATAAAGAAGGGGAGAAAAAACGAACGCAGCTTCAGTGACTTGGTGAACCCAAGTCTCACGGTGACTTGCCCCAAGATCCACCTTCCATCTTAGATCCAACGTATGACAGTAGCTCAGATTTTGAACTAAAAAGTAAAACTATTCGAAAAAATTGACAAAAAATCACTAAATCATCGGTGACCAAATTTTAATCCTTTGAAAGTTTCATCCCATTTGGATCACTAGTTTTTGATTAAATAGCCTTGTATGTTCCTAGTACTACTAGTTGAAACTAATATCCACTCCGTCTAGAAAAAACCCTGGAGCAGAATACACAAAAGAGGGAGGAAGTCAGGGAGACAAAATACAACACAGAACTTACAATGGAGTCGACAAGTTCTGAGCAGATGGAGCAGGTGGCATAGACGAATGATGAGCCACAGCCGTTGACGCTGAAGAAGCACGACCACGAGCTGACATGTGGGTTTCCCCGGATTTAATCATCCGAGAAATCCCTGTTATGCATACAACCACGATCCCATGACCAGTTAGTCGTGGCACCTAACAGACAAGTATCAAAGTAAACATCCAATACATACCGAATACATGTCATACCTTAGTTGCCATTATGGCTACATGGATCAACATCAGCGGAACTTCATTAAGCGTAGAGCCCAAGCCATGCCTTAACCTACAGGCAACTGACTGTGAGAACGTCCTAGCTTGCTTAGTCGTCAACTTCATCCTCTTCTTGATATCTGACCAAGTTAATAGCCAGGGACAATGCCAGTGAGTACTTTGAATGTACTCGCAAACCACCTCAAGAAAATAATAATAACAAGAGGGTATGCAATGTGGCTATGGTAGTAGGAGGGCTTCAAGTGAGGTTCTTTTCTCACATAGTTTCTCTTGTAGATATAGCATCTACATATCTTTGTTGAAAACTTTTGTAAACCATTTTGGAAACCTTTTGTAAACTTTTGTAAACACCAGGATTGGGGTACCCATTTGTTCCCGTCTTCAGGTCGTCCCACGACCAAACTCCTTTCTCCTCCTTCCGACCATCCCATGGTCAAAACTTTTCCAAGCCATTTCCTTTCCAAAAATTCTTTTTGAAAACAAAACCACCACCGCTCTACAGCAACCTTCCTAACCATCCATGACCACGGACACGGCTATTCGAATAGATTTACACTCTGCAGAGGTTGCACACTTTACCCACACCATCCGGGTACACTACCCTAATATACACCGATCGTGGGTCGAGTAACCGATCAAGACTCTCCGGATGTCCACTCCAATATAAGCGCCTTGTAGGGTAACAGGTAGGCTACACTAGCGTAAAATAAAAAAATTCTACCGCGTCAACCATGAATACTATTGTCATAGATCACGGGATTACCGCTAGACGCGCAGGTGCGGAACTCGATGAAGCACGTTGCGGTAGTGTAGATGTTCTACGTCTCCTCCTCGTCCTCGTCCCACGAGAAGATCCCCTTTGCGCGGCTCGTCCAAGTGCTACATATGCAGCACCTCCGAGGTATCCACACGTCCGGAGTGGAAGCCATCACATGTCAGACTGCTAGGTCTGCGCGTGCAACACAGGCGGAAGAGGAGTGGCGGCTGGGTGGAATGCTCAACCCTCTTTAGCTCGCCTCACCCTCTCTTATATAGGCATCCCTGGTGGGCTTCTACATTAGTAGCGCATTAGCAGCCTAAGCCTGGTCTAATTCGGATCCAATCCTCATTAGGCTTCCAGCCCCTAAAGTGGGTGACCCTATAGGTTCATACACGTATAGACATGACGCGAGTACACTTACTCCGTCAATAGTTGGTAGCGGCCTCTAGCAAGACGTGCCAACTCCTAAACGCATATAAAGATCATTCGGACGAACCATCACAAGGTTGAGTACATGTATTTCCCTTTGCCTCATGATATTTGGTCTAGCTCAAGCTGACCTCTCTTTCTCGATACTGTGATTCGGAATCCCTTTACTAGGTTAACTCTTAACCATATGTAGCACGGCCATGCATTTCTGGATCCGATCACTCGAGGGGCCCAGAGATATCTCTCTCAAGTAGAGAGGGGCAAATCCCATCTTGATTGACCGATGCCTTGCAGCATGTATCAGGACAAACCCGAAAGCTACCTTTATAACTACCCAGTTACAGAGTAGTGTTTGATAGCCCCAAAGTAGGTCGATCCACATCTCAAGTACATGCGACAATCTCAGGTCTAAGGACAAAACGTACACGATGTGTAGAGAGAGCTGCAAGTATTATTGCCAGTCTCATGTTGGGTCAGTCCAACCCCATGTTCATAACATGTGTCTACATCATTGGTTTGACATCTCCATGTCTATGACTTGCGAAACATAGTCATTAACCAATCGATGTGCTAGTCTAATATTCACGTGTGTCCTCGCATGAACTCCGACTAGGGACAATTATTAGATAACCATACAAGTAAAGAGTTTCACAAACAATTCACATAATTGCCAATCAATACAAGTTGCCTGGTATATGGATATTCAAGGAACATTATAATAACTTATGGATACACATGAAAGACAATCATCTCTATGATTGCTTCTAGGGCATATTTCCTTCACACCTACCCTATGAGTGTTACTCCCCTCAAAACCAGGACGTCGGGTACCGAGGACCAACCGGAGTGCATTTTACACTTTACATAGTGGGTGCTTTCAATGAGGGGCTCATAGTAACGCTTGGCTGCCAGCAGACAGTTTGTTCCTTCTCCAGGTCGATGTACCACATGGACCTTTAAGGGAAGGCCTAGCCTCCGGGGATCATGATCCCCTGTAGTAGTTGTGAGGCAGCTTATACCAGAATAGACAAACATCAAATACAGCTCTGTCCCATTCCAGAGTAATGTGGTTGCACAGGGTTAATTGTTCTAGCAAAACTGCAAAGAACCGGGTGCATTTTCGTAAACCTTTTTCCTCCATCTTTCCTTCAGCATTTTGTAAAACAAAAACTTTTTCTTTCTCAACATCTCTTGGGAGGTCCCACCTCACCACGGTTTTATCATAAAACATTTGGTAAAACCTTTTTCCGGGGTCTTCCCATCCTCTAGTTTTTGCTTTGGCTAAAACGGGGTCTCCAAAGGGTATGGTGTAATACACCATCTATTCTACTAGGGACAAGTATGTGTCACCAAGGGGGTTGTACTTAGTAGTACAAAAGTGTAATAGTTCGGACTAGCCAAACCACTACCATATATACATCAACATATAGTAAAACAATGCAGTTTTAATAAACAGTAGATAAAACATGCGTAAGTAAAATAGTAGGACAGGGCTTATGAGCAAGAAGGTGAATTGCCTTATGATCAGCAATATGGAAATTTGTCCCTAGACTTCTTCTTTAGATAACCAAGAATACCAAATAATAATAAGACCTCTTCTTCTCGGCATCAATACAAGCGCAACTATCGTCGTCATCGAGTATACATGCAAACAAGCAAGACCACAATCAAAACAAGGCATACAAGCATCATTACAATACAGCAAACAAACATACCACACATTACTCAAATCAGTAGGTTTTGATAGATTGAGTGGGTTGTAATTGGAATTACTTTAATTGCCATTGTGGTCTTTGTTTTTGGATGCATTTGTCCAAATACCATAGGTTAAGGGGGTTTAGAACTAAGCTTGGGTCTCTATGATAAAAATATGCAAGGATGATACCATCAGGTAGGTATTAAAAAAATAAGGCCAACAAAAGTGGTTTCACTATTTTATCACTTTTCTTTAATTTCTTATGAATGTTCTAGTGATAAAAGCTCTAGTTTTAGGAAATAATTTACCAGAAAAGTTCTGGAGCTCCAAAAATTATTTACTTGGGTGGTCTGGTAGACTGTGATGTACTAAATAGCTGGGAGTTGGAATCGCTCCAAAATAATTACCAGAATGCCCTCAGGAAATTCCTAAATATAGTTTGGGAGCTATTTTGTCTTTTTCAGTAGATTTAATATACATAAGCTTTTGATTTGATTCTAAGGACACATGGTAGGTATTTAGAATACCTTTCCGTAGAAATTGGAATGAACCTTTTTGGATTTGCAGAGCTACTGTGATGATTTTTCTAGTGAATCAACTAAGCCTAGAACAGATTAATTCATGATAAATCCACAGGGGCTTAGAAAATTATGGAATTTTGGGGTTTGATAGATACTGGTATGAAGGTGTACATGGAGTTTGAATTAGGTCGATATCAAGTTTGGTTTGACCTAGGGAATTTTCTAAACGCTAAAAGGCATGCTTTTGTTATATTTGCCACATGCAAAATGTAACTCAAGTGGATATGGGATCAAGGCTCCTAGATGGAAAGGAATACCTACCCGAGATAATTGGATTTATTCCATTTAGGTTTATAAAGTTTGTTATGGAATTTATTTAGTGCAAAGGATACTTGTTAGTACATTAAATCTTAGAAAAATATCAAAATAAACTTGGTCAAAGTTTTGGTACTACATGTTCAAGAAAACAACCAGGAACCCTAGGAATTTTAGATCTGGGCAGTTGGAGTCATCTTCTATTTTCTTTTGCATTTAAAGTAAATGGTAAATTTTAGATCTGGAAAAGAAATTAAAAAGAAAAAAGGCAGGGGCTACTGGGATAGGATCTGGGGTTAAATGGGCCGGCCGGACGGGATTCGGCCCACAGCGGGCGAGCCAGCGCACGGGCGCGGTGCGTTTGAACCTGACAGGGCTGGTCCGCCGGTCAGCGACTCGACGAGGTGAAGGGGTATCGGGCGCGCGCGGTCGTCCGATTAGAAACGGATCGACGGTGAGGGACCATCGTCGTCCTCTGTTGCGGCGGTGGTGAGAGGAAACCCTAGGGGAGCAACGGGGCGGCTTGGGGAGGATCACCGGGGGCTCGTCGGCGGCCGTGGAGAAGCCAGGGAGGACGAGGTCGACGACGACGACCTCGGGGATGGGCGGCAAGTCGGCGTTTGCTTCAGGGTAGGAGCTCGCGCGACGTCGGCTGAGGAAGAAGCTTCAGGAGCTCTCCGGAGTTGCTTCCCGAGCTATTGCTGTTGCTGCATGTTGAAAAGAACACTAGGGTCAGATGCAGAATCGAGAGGGGATCTCGGGAGGGTGACATGCAGAGCAAAAAGGGCAGGAGAGGGAGAGCTACGCTTAGATCTTGGGCAAAGGCCAAAGTTCCTCTCTTTCTCTCTCTCGGGCAGAACCGGTCTAGGGAGAGGGAGTGGTGCTCTGGGAGGTGAGTGGGGATCAGAGGGAGTGAATGAGGGGCAGAGGGGGCACGGGGTGGCCTCTGGCCTATTTAAACCAAAGGGGAGAGGTCCATGGTGAGCTAGGACCATGGAGGGCTTGGGGAGGACGGATGATCACTGGTTGGTCGAGCTGGGTGGTGCTGGGAGGTAGTGTGGGCCTGGTGCTCGACCAGAGAGAGAGGAGTGGAGGTGGTTGCTGCTGCTTTGAAGATTTTGTAAGATATGGCCTTGATTTGATTTTTCTCTCTCTCACTTGCTCCAATAGCTAAAGGACAAAAGGGGTGCAATGCAACAGTAGACTCGACCAGGGAGGAGTGTTGGTTGCTGTGGAGTTGTTTTGACAATTTCGAGAAGGTTTTGATTTAATTTTGGGATCATGGTTTTGAATCTCTCCATTTTTGGCCATCTTGATGATCATGAAGAACCTCATGATTTTTGATCTCAGAAAGAAGAAGTGAGCATGCTGGTTGGTGGATATGGTCCAGGTACATATCCTTGAATTATTTGGGAGTTAATTGATAAAGTTTGGTCCACTTAAATTCATTTAATCAAAAACTGCAGAAGTGAAGTATTGGAGCTCATTTGATAAATTTACATTGGACATAGTTGGATTTTGATGTGATATGGTCATAAATAGGAATTCACACTATGGTGATTTTTTCCCAAGATTTATTGGGGGTTAAAAGTATTTAAAACAATTATTATTCCATTTCCACCATTTGGGAAAAAGGGCAAAAAGAAATAATAAAGGATCTCAAAAATATTTATTTTTAAGAAGGGAATGTAGGGTATGATATATGGAACTTAATTGAGCAAAAGGTTGGAGAAGTGTTTTGGCAAAAACTAAACTTTCCTTTTTAGGAGTTTTGAGGTTTTTGTAGATTAAGGGGATTTAATAGGTTTTGGGACAAAATAATTATGGATAAAATTTTATAAATCTTGGTGATCAAAGTAGATGATGTAGACAAGGTTTAGCAAGCATTTGCAACCTTGGCAACTGGAAATCCAACTTGAATTAGATGGAAAACAAGGAGTTGTGGATCTAGGGTGATGTTATTTTTATACCACCAAAACCTTGTTAGATCTTGGAGCTCAGAGTTCACCTTGATGCAAGGGATAGATGTATAGTTAGACCAAGTCATATATATGATCATGGCAGAAGTAGTTTGGATTGGTTACATTTGAGGTGGTCTAGAAGTGATGGCAAACTTTGTTGAAAATAAGGCTGCCATACCAGATGAGTCATGATGCCTTATAAACCATGTGGGTTTAAGAAGCACAAAGATCCACTTGGAACAAGAGAAGTAGATGTTGATATACCTATAAGAGTAGAACACAACCATGCAAAGAGTTGGTCCATAGAAGGTTGGATGATGGTGTGAGCTTCTGTCAAAGTAGGCATGTTGACTAGTTTTTAAGGAGAAGTTATTTTCTTGCCTGTGAAACTATCAAGAACAAGTGGGTTGGAGGATGGTATAACCAAGGGAAAGGGTGGGAATTGGTAGTCCTTATGATGGTTAACAAGATGGTTCAAATTCGTTTCCAAAAATGCACACGGTTGGAGAAAGGGAGGCATTCAAAAAGGTGATGTTGGAAATACTTTTCCAGACTTACAGAAATGGCAAATTTAGGGTTTTTGACTAGATTATGAGAGGGAAGGATTTTTATGGATGGCAAGATACCAAAGCTTCATCAAGTGGATGAGGTTGAAGAGTGGATTGAGTAGAAGGGATCAATGCTTGATATTGGTCTTCATTGACTTGGAAACTTCTAGAATGGATTACTGCCGAATTGATCTGGTTAAGGGTTTTAGATGATCACCTGGTGGCTAGAGATTAGATCCAGTTTGTATTCTTGCTTATGGTGGGGTGATTTGGAAACATCTTGATCCTAGTGATGAGCTCCTAGAGTAGCTCATACTATTTCTAAGCAATCAAGTCGAACAACAGATCAAGGCAACTCATCTTACAAACAAATCAACTACTACTAGGGTTACCATCAAGCTTAGCTTGGGGTTAAGGATGGGAAATTTTGAAAGGTTGGAGCTTGAGTAAGGTAAGAGTCCTTGGTATCCCTACCAAGAGTAGAATTCAAAAGTTTTATACAAGGTTTTGAGAATCCTAGAGGTAGGAGTAGTTGAAGGTTTTGTCTTGGAAACATAAGGAGATTATATTATACATCTCTCCATAGTTTTGTCAATAGAAGCTACTAAAATAGTTTCGGTTACATAAGCATCTTGGCTCAGGTTTTGAAATGCCAGAACATTTGTGAATATGTAAAATGAGCCGGGATAGTTTTGTTAGATAGCCTTTTGACAACTGATGTTGAGGTAAGGAGTATATCATAAGCTATACAATCAGAAACATAAGCACAGATAATCAACAAGCAAACACTGCAACACTTAACAAGAAAACGTTTTTGTTCCCCCTGATTTTTGCATTCTGGACAACTAATCCGGGTTGCTAAAATTGGGATGTTATAGACCTTTCCCCCTTAAAATAATCTCGTCCCGATATTAAGGAGAGTAGGCTAGGGGATTTTGTGCTGGAGTTAGTGCCATGTGAGTCCCACGTACTAACTTGTCAGCTTTTTCCTTGAACAGGGTCACTGCATGGTGAGTTGGAACTTCAGTCTTCTTGAAAGCACGAGGGTTGAGCAGGCTTCAACCAGGATTGTGAGGAGTGATCTTCCTGCTGTAAGGATTTAAGGCGTCTCTCTTAAGGGATTATCGTATCTTAGTTTGCATCTTTGGGTCTAACTTCTAGGTTGCTTCTGGCAGAGGGTTATTCTATTTTGCGGGAAAGACGCAGTCTTTCCCCCTTAGGGTTAAACTAGGGTAGCTCGGAGAGTTAAAAGCGAGGGACATCCTTAATACAAACATGTGAGGGTGGCAAAAGATAGTTCTTAAGGTAGCGTACAACAACATAAGGGAGGGTAGCATCATAGTTGTCGTTCAAGGGGGGGGGGGAACAAGGACTAGTTTATTACAAGTTGCACTTGCTGATGTTCAGGAAGTTCTAGGGTAAGTTAAGGAGCTTCTCTCTCGATTCTACTTCAACGGTATGTAGTAGTTTGGAGATGCGAGTTGAGTAGGGCTGCGAGAGATCGAATGGTCATCTTTTCTTGAGGTATGGACCTTGGTGCCTTCGGGCTTCACCTTTGCGGAGGCCTTGACGGGTATACGCTGGGGGCATTCTCGGCTGAAGTGACCGGGTTGATCACACGAGAAACAGGTACCTTTCTTTCGGCATGACTACATTGAGGACCTTCTTATGTTGACGTCGGGAAGTTGACGGGCCTTACCAATGAAGAGATATACTGGGCATTCAACAGGGACATGGTGTTGGCATTCGCAGAGGAACAAGTGACAAACCGAGTTGGACAAACTTTGGACGAATGAGGTGCCCCATAGTTTGGGAAGTGGCCGGAACACCGGCTGGCTTGATGTCCGTATTCTCCACAACGGCTGCATGCTTTCTTCGAGCTTCTGGTCCTCATGGCCATCTTGAGGGAGTTCCTGTTGGTGGTAGGCGTTCCGGTTATGGGAGTAAGCTATATTAAATGGTTAGCTTTCGGAGTTCATCTCAGAGGGATTAATGAGTTATTGGACTATAGAGTAGAAATTTGGGTCTAATCAGGCAGATCCAACCAGGGTTCTAGATCCCACAAGGTGTTTTTAACGGGGTACCGGCAGTCGTCCAGGGTTCGGGAGGACTACTAGAAAATGAGGGGATGTGTTCATTTGAGTCGTTTTTGTTCTGGGTTGGGTCGGATGCAACGTCTTGGGGAGAACACGCAAGTGGGAAAACATCAAGGCACACATAGCAATCCAAGGAAGTTATTACATAACAAGCTAGTCTTCACCCGGAGGTGTCAATAGTACTTAACATTACAAAGCGCGCTAGGGATGATACATGACTCTACCCTATTGCTAGATGGGCGAGTACAACAACGTGGGTGATTACTCGGAGGATGCATCTGTGGTTCATTGCTGACTCCAGGGGGTTGCCAGCTACTACAGATCCTCTGGGGTATGTGGGATATTCAGCTCGGCTTCTGTGAAGGTGAGAGTGGTGCCTTCCCAAGGTGCAGGGTTGGATGTTGGCTCAAGCGGCGCGGGTGACTGTACGATAGGGTGGTACTCATTTAGGAAGGGGAGTTCGTCGTCAGTCCTGGGATTTTCATCTTCAGGGGTTGGGGGTACTTCAATGGTCAGCTTCTTCTCCAAGCAAGCATTGGTGGCTCTTAGACTTCTTTCACGGTTACGGAGTAGGTTGATATCCATCTTTAGAAGCAAATTCTCTCGCTGGCCTTGTCAAGATCTTCCTAGGAATGTTGGAGTAGGTATTCCATGTTCTCTAACTGATTCCTGATGCAGCAGGTGAGGAAGGACTCGGTAGGAAGTCCATCTTGGTCGCGCTTTCCAAATAGGTGGTAGGGGTATCCTTCAAATCATCTTCGTGGATCTTGCAGAGGCGCGCCATGATCTCCTGTATAGCTCGCACCACGCCATCCACCCAGTTGCTGTCGAGGAAGGTGAAGATTGTGGGCACGGTGTCATCTTCGGGGGATGGAATTACGGCCTTGATGACCCATTGCATCACATTGGTGTTACTGCGAGGGAGTTCGGTTCCTTCAATTGTTGGCGAGGGCCTGTGAACTATCTTCAGTAGGTCATGAAGCTGCTCTTTAAAAGGCCAAAAACTGTCTCCAATGATGAGGCGCTCCGAGCGGAAGATGCCATCTACAGCAAATTTTTAAGGTAGGATTGGGTCAGTGACAAGTGTGCAAGATTTTAAGATTAGAAAATCATCTTAATGCAAGTAGTTTTCAAGAGGGAGGGTAAAAGACATAAGCATTTTTGCAAATAGTCATCTCTTCTCCCTTGTCTTTTTAGAAAATAGGTTTGTCGTTTCCTATGTAACATCCATGCTAACTAAGGTTCTCCTACAGTCAGGACTGCTCTGATACCAAGTCTATGGGTTCCCTCGGATTTAATCATCCGAGAAATCCCTGTTATGCATACAACCACGACCCCATGATCAGTTATTCGCGGCACATAACAGACAAGTATCAAAGTAAACATCCACTACATACCGAATACATGTCATACTTTAGTTGCCATTATGGATACATCGATCAACATCAGCGGAACTTCATTAAGCATAGAGCCCGAGCCATGCCTTAACCTACAAGTAACTGACTGGGAGAACGTCCTAGCTCGCTTAGCCGTCAACTTCATCCTCTTCTTGATATCTGACCAAGTTAATAGCCAGGGACAATGCTAGTGAGTACTTTGAATGTACTCGCAAACCACCTCAAGAAAATAATAATAACAAGAGGGTATGCAATGTGGTTGTGGTAGTAGGAGGGCTTCAAGAGAGGATCTATTCTCACATCGTTTCTCTTGTAGATATAGCATCTACATATCTTTGTTGAAAACTTTTGTAAACCATTTTGGAAACCTTTTGAAAAGTTTTGTAAACACCAGGATTGGGGTACCCATTTGTTCACGTCTTCAGGTCGTCCCACGACCAAACTCCTTTCTCCTCCTTCCGACCATCCCATGGTCAAAACCTTTCTCCTTTACGACCATCCCATGGTCAAAACATTTCCAAGCCATTTCCTTTCCAAAAATCCTTTTTGAAAACAAAACCAACACCACTCTATAGCAACCTTCCCAACCGTCCATGAACACGGGCATGGCTATTCGAAAAGATTTACACTCTGCAGAGGTTGCACACTTTACCCACACCATCCGGGTACACTACCCTGATCTACACCGATCGTGGGTCGAGTAACCGATCAAGACTCTCCGGATGCCCACTCCAATATAAGTGCCTACCCTACGAGTGTTACTACCCTCAAAACCGGGACGTCAGGTACCGAGTACCAACCGGAGCGCATTTTACACTTTACATAGTGGGTGCTTTCAATGAGGGGCTCATAATAATACCTGGCTGCCAGCAGATAGTTCGTTCCTTCTCTAGGTCGATGTCCCACATGGACCTTTAAGGGAGATGGCCCAGCCTCTGGGGATCGCGATCCCCTATAGTAGTTGCCAGGCAGCTTATACCAGAATAGACAAACATCAAATCCAGCTCTGTCCCATTCAAGTGTAATGTGGTTGCACAGGGTTAATTGTTCTAGCAAAACTGCAAAGAACCAGGTGCGTTTTGGTAAATATTTTTCCTCCATCTTTCCTTCATCATTTTGTAAAACAAAACCTTTTTCTTTCTCAATATATCTTGGGAGGTCCCACCTCACCAAGGTTTTATCATAAAGCATTTGGTAAAACCTTTTTCCGGGGTCTTTGTTGGGAATATGCCCTAGAGCCAATCACTTATGATATTGTTCCCAATGTATTCATATGGTTTTTTGTCCATGTATGAACAACTGATATGTATCATCGAATATGTAATTCGATTGTGGAACTATATATTCATGTTGTTCATGCTAATGTCCTTGGTCATTGAGGTTGTGCCGGACACATAACTTAGACCAATGTGAAAGCCGACAGATGACTAGGTTCCACTTGTCATGGGCATGGAGATGCTATTCCGACTTACACGGATTCAGCTAAAGAGTATAGCGAGTCGGACTGACCCATACTGAGATGCAACGAATAAGTCATCATTTGCAAGTCTCAATCAATGTAGTCCTTAGACCTGAGGTTATTGCACAATCCGAGTTGACGATCACCGACTTAGGTTCTGTCAAACATTGTTCCGTCACTGGGCAGATATAAAGGTAGAGTTCGGGTCGACTGGGAATCAAGCTGCGTGATGTGAATAACCAAGATGGGATTTTTCCCCTCCATCTGGAGAGATATTCTCTGGGCCCTCTCGGAAGATAAGATTTGGAAAGCATGCCCATGCACGCCTCAGTTAAGTGTTAACCAAGGCAACGGACTAAGAGTTAGTCGGATGAATCATTTATCTCGGATCGAGAAAGAGAGTCGGACTATTTAAGGGATGACGATCATTCGCCTATAGTCCGACAAGGTATATCGTGAGGCAAAAGGGACTTAGATGAAAGTAGCATTGTAAGGTATGTCGTCATGACTTATTGTCGGGGGGATGATCCCTAGATACCCCAACCGTACAAGAAACAAAGACAATCGGATGGTGTCCGGCTGGCCAGAGGCAGCCGGACAAAGCAAGCCAGGCCGGCTACCGTGCGGTAGCCGGATCGACAAGAAGCAGCCGGCTACGTCGGCGTAGCCAGAACCAATCAAGGAGACAGGACGACGTGTGTATCTGTGCACGGTATGCCCTGTACGATGACAAGACCGGCCATTACTCGGCCATACCGAAGACTTTGAGAGGATGACGCGGGAACAGTGGCCCGGTGTTGACGACATGCTCGCACGGTGACCACTGTGCCTATGATAGCCATACCGCTCGTACTCTGATGTGACATACCATACCGGATACTGTAGATGACCAGCCGGCTGGGACCCGCCTGTGGGGCCCGCCAGTCGGACTGGCCAGTGAGACCATTGCCTCTCTGCCTATATAAGGAGAGGCAAGGCCTCAGTAGAAAGGGTTGGTCTCATTGCATTTAAGATAGTAGCTAGAGAATACAACTCAAGGAACACTTGTAGTTCGCATATCCCCCATAGTCAGATCCGGCAGGAGTAGGAGCTTTACCTCATCTCGAGGGCTCCGAACCTGGGTACTTCCTGCGTCCCGTCACCCTTGCTCGTATCCAATCCTGCATGTGGACGCTGTCGATAGCTTCCCTGCTAGTCCCCACACCTCTATCTAACCTTCTTAGGTACTGCCGTTCCCAATACAACGACAGTTGGCGCCCACCGTGGGGCCAGATGGCTTCGACCGGAGTCACGTTCCGCACAGGACCCCGCACTTCAGCCGGTGAGCGCGTGGCCTCCGGCCTGGTGCTCACGCTCGGCAAATTCGACTGCGTCATCGACAACGCTTCCTGCTTCACCGGAGCCTCCTTCCCGACGAACGAGACCGTCCTGCTATTTGGCGACCTCCCCGTTTACGTCGCCATCGTCCTGGAGCGTTTCCCTAGGGAAATTGTCTCTGTCGTGGAGCTGCCGCATCCGGGTGGCAGTGCCTCCGCCGCGCCCTGCGGCGTGGAGGTCAAGATGGCTGGCTCCAGCTCTTCCCCCCGCCAGCCGTGGGAGCGAGGCGCGAACGAGGTCGGAACTTCCGCCCCTCCGCAACCTTGGAATCCGGTGGAGGATTCCATTGATTGGCTCCTGACGCCGGTTAATCGCGGGGATAACCCAGAGGAGGCAGAGGCCAACTTCTCCATGGAGAGACAGATCCTCCTCCAGGAGGCCATGGAACTGGCGGCTACCCGCAAGCAACTCGAGATCACCCGACGCGAGTACGACGCGCGCACGGCTTCACTCCGGCTACCACGGAGCCGAGCCGGCGTGGCCAGGTACGACGCTGAATCGGCGAGCTAGGCGGTAGGATGGGGAGCCAGATCCCGCACCCGCCCTCATCCCGCCCACCTATCAACGCCCATCAAGGACCTGCGCGTGGCACGAGCCGCGGTAGAGGAACTGCCCAATCTGGAGGGCGAGGAGCGAGCCCACCAGCACGCTCGTGTGCAGGAGCTCCTCTGCATCTCGGACGAGCAGGCTGATGCCAACTGGCAGATGCAGGAGGACCCCAGCTACTCTAGGGGGAGCAAGCTTCCTGCCAACAGTAGGGGCGCGCCGCGCGATACCCAGTAGGCGTCTTCCCCTCAGCCGGCTAAGGCCCGCACCAGGCGTCGCAGCTCTGGCAACAGGGGCCAGCCGCGCCAGGAGCAGACGGTGAACAACAACCCGCCGCCTCCCCCTCCACCAAGCGGAGCACCTAGACCCGTCGGTTCCCATGCCTTGGGCCGGGTGGGAGCGCCCAACCCGGATTGTCTGGATGCCCGTGACCGCATCGAGCTCCTCGCCCAAGCGCGCGTCACGGAGGAAGAAGATTCTACCGGCCCAGTTTGTTTCGGACCCCGCATCCGGAACGAGCCGTTCCCGGATAAGTTCTCCCTGCCCAGGGATACCCCCAAGTACGACAGCAGCATGAAGCCGGAAGATTGGCTGACCGACTATGCTACGGCAGTCGGCATCGCCCATGGGAACAAGCGCACAGCCGTGCGCTACGTCCCTCTTATGATAACCGGATCGGCAAGGACGTGGCTCAACAGCCTCGCACCCAACGGCATCAACGCCTGGCTAGACTTCGAGAAGGTGTTCGTCCGCAACTTCAACGGCACGTACAAGCGTCCGGGGCGCCCACGCGACCCGGCCTTGTGCGTCCAGGGTGACTGCAAGACTGACGCGAGTACCTCGCCAAGTGGACGGAACTGCGTATCAGTTGCGAGGCATCCTGGAGAGCCAGGCCATCAGTTTCTTCATCGAGGGTTGCCGAGAAGGCACCATGCTTCGCCACCGGCTACTAGGTCATGAGCCGAAAACCATGGCGGAGCTCATGACGGTTGCGGACCAGTACGCCACGGCGGATGCCGCCATGAAGAAGCCCCTCCGAGTAAATGCTGACGGCGTCCGACTCCCATGGAGCCGGCTCGCGACCGTCTGAGCAATCTGGCTGGCGAAGCCGGATCCTCCAAGCGCCACGGCAACGACAACCGGTTCCATGGGGACCACCAAGCTAGACAACAGAAGCCCCGCTACCACGTGCGGCAGGTCAATGCTGTGGAGGGCGCGCCCGACGCGCTGGCTAACGATGCAAGGAGGCAGAAGCCACGGCTCACCTTCGACCAGATGTTTGACGGCCCATGCAAATGGCACAGCGGTCCCTTCAAATCGGCTATGCATACCACCCAGAATTGCAGCTGGACCCGCCAGCTAAAAGACCAGGGTAACCAGCCTCGTCTCCCCCCTCCCCCTCCCGGCGGACCACCGCCACCGGCTAGGGGAGCCGGTAATGATGGCAACGGCGGCAACAACAACAATGGCTACCCCCAGCCGCACGCCGCCTACCACATCTTCGAGACGGAGCCGGACGACAAGCACAGCCGCAAGCGACGCTCCAAGGAGGTCAATGCCATCGTCTCTCCGGTCCCCTAATACCTAAACTGGTCAGAAACCCCCATCACCTAGAGCCGCGCAGACCAGCCGGAGCAGCTGCCGACTCCCCGGGGCTACGCCATGGTGCTCGACCCCCTCATCTTCTCCAACGCGCGCACCTGCCGATTCTTGCACGTCCTCATCGACGGAGGCAGCAGCCTCAACCTCCTCTACCAGTCCTCGCTGGAGAAGCTAGGCATTCACGAAAGCGACCTGCGCCCGACTACCACAACGTTCCACGACGTACTGCCAGGGCGAGCTTGTGCCCCGCTAGGTAAAATCCAGCTGGACGTCATCTTCGGGACCGAGGAGAACTTCCGCCGTGAACCAATCTGGTTCGAGGTGGTAAACCTGACGAGCTCCTACCATGCTCTCCTCGGGCGCCCACCCTCGCCAAGTGCATGGCCATCCCCCACTACGCGTACCTCAAGATGAAGATGCCGGGACCCCACGGCATGATCACCATCGCCGGCTGCTTCAGACGGTCGATGGAGTGCGCCTCAGCCGGTTCCAAACTGGCAGAGGGCCTCATCATAGCCGAGGAGAAGCGTGTGATCATGCGCAATGTGGCCATGGCACAGCAGGACAAGCCGGCTAGCAGCAAACCGGCTGGAGAAGGAACTTTCTAGCCGGCAAAGGAGATGAAGAGGATCCTGCTCGACCCCTCTGGCCCGACTAAGTTCGTCACCATTGGTGCCGGCATGGAGAGCAAATAGGAAGGCGCGCTCGTCGACTTCCTCCGTGAGAATCGGGACATCTTTGCTTGGTCCCCCAAGGACATGCTGGGTGTGCCGAGGGAGTTCTCCGAGCACTCACTTCACGTGCAGCCGGATGCCAAGCCGGTTAAGCAACCTTTGTGCCGGTTCGTAGAGGTGAAAAGGAAGATAATCGGTGACGAGATCACCCGGATCCTTGCAGCCAGGATCATCATGGAAGTATACCACCCGGACTGGTTGCTGAACCCAGTCCTGGTGTTGAAGAAGAACAAGACCTAGCGCATGTGTATCGACTACACCAGCCTGAACAAGGCGTCCCCGAAAGACCCCTTCGCATTGCCCCGTATCGATCAAGTCATCGATTCCACGGCCGGCTGTGATTTGTTGTCTTTTCTAGATTGCTATTCCGGTTACAATCAGATCCGGTTAAACCCGGTTGATCAGATTAAGACATCATTTATCATCCCCTACGGGGCCTTCTGCTACGTAACCATGCCTTTCGGCCTAAAGAATGCAGGCGCTACCTATCAGCGCTGCATGCAGAAATGCCTGCACTCGCAGATAGGACGAAACATGTATGCTTACATGGACGATGTGGTCATCAAGACCAAGGAGAAACGCACCCTCCTCGAGGATTTGGGAGAGACATTTGGCAACCTCCACCAGTACCAGATGAAGCTGAACCCGGAGAAGTGCGTCTTCGGAGTGCCATCTGGTCAGCTCCTCGGGTTCCTTGCATCACAGCGAGGCATCGAGGAAAATCCGGAGAAGATCGTGGCAATCGAGAGGATGCAGCTGCCTAGGAGCCTGCTTGGAGTCCAAAAGTTCACCGGATGCCTGGCCTCCCTCAGTCGTTTCGTCAGCCGGCTGGGGGAGAAGGCACTCCCGTTGTACCAGCTGATGAAGAAGACGAACAAGTTCTCCTAGACTTCGCAATCCGACACTGCATGTCATGACCTCAAGCGCATGCTATCCACATCGCCGGTTCTAGCCACACCAGCTAGCAAGGAGCCGATGTTGCTCTATATAGCAGCCATCAGCCGGGTCGTCAGCGTCGTCCTGGTTGTGGAGCACCCCGAGGAAGGCAAGGCTCAGCCGGTTCAGAGGCCCGTCTACTACCTCAGCGAGGTTCTCTCCCTCTCCAAGCACCACTACCCCCCACTACCAGAAGATGTGCTACGGCGTGTACCTGGCATGCAAGAAGCACAAGCACTACTTCCAGGAGCATCCGATTAAGGTCGTGTGCGCCGCAACCCTTTTGGAAATCATCGGCAACAAGGACACCACCGGCCGAGTCGCCAAGTGGGCCATCGAGCTCGCCGCCTACTCCATACAGTACGAGCCCCGACTCACAATCAAGTCGCAGGCATTGGCGGACTTCCTCATCGACTGGGCTGAGACCCAGTATCTGCCACCGGTTCCTGATTCGGACCACTAGAAGATGCACTTCGACGGGTCGAAGATGCTCGGGGGCTTGGGAGCTGGCATCGTGCTCACCTCGCCCAAGGGAGACCGGCTAGAATACGTGCTGCAGATCCACTTCAAGGCCTCCAACAACGTAGCCGAATCAGAGGCACTGGTGCACGGACTACGGCTAGCCAAGGAGATCGGTGTCAACCGGATCCTTTGCTTCGGTGATACGGATCTAGTGGTGTAGAGAGTGTCCGGAGAATGGGACGCCATAGATGCAAATATGGCCCTCTACCGGTTCCACATCTAGAAGCCCAGCGCCTCCTTCGACGGATGCGAATTCCATCACATCCGTTGCGCCAACAACGAGGCAGCCGATTCGCTCGCCCGAATCGGATCCACCAGGCAGGCGATCCCATAGGGGTTTCCTTGGAACACCTGCGCAAGCCCTCCATCAACCCGTCGCCAGAGTCAAACTCCATCATCTGGGCAGGAAGTGCTCCGGCCAACGGAGCAGCAGAAGCGGAGCCGGCATAGCCGCCAAAGAAGAAGACCCGCACCAACTCCGGCAAGGCAATACCCTCCGGTTCGCTAGACCCCGGGGCTACCGGCTCGTCAAACGGCTCGGGGGCTACCGTCCCGGACACGCCATCCAGACGACCCCCCGACATCCGTCAACCGGAGAGCGGGAGCATCCTCGTCATTCGGGAAGTGCCATCCTGGGCACAGCCCTTCATGAACTACATCGCCAACGGAGAACTTCCGGATGATGAGGTGGAAGCCAGAAAAATCCGGCGCCACGTGCACACGTACACCATCATCAACGGCGACCTGTACAAGCGCAGCGTATCCGGCATTTTCCAAAGGTGTGTCGATGTGGACATGGGCTACCGGCTACTCAAGGACATCCACCAGGGCGAGTGCGGGCATCACGCTTCGTCAAGGGCGATAGTCGCCAAGGCGTTTCGCCATGGATTCTATTGGCCCACCGCCCTGAAGGATGCTGAGCAGCTTGTTCGCGCGTGCAATGGGTGCCAGCGCTTCGGGCAGCTCAGGCACATGCCAACTTTGGTACTCAAGACCATACCAATCACCTGGCCCTTCGCGGTATGGGGCCTCGACATGGTCGATCCCTTCAAGCGAGCACGCGCGGGAATGACCCACCTGCTGGTGGCGGTGGACAAATTCACGAAGTGGATCGAGGCCAAGCCTATCCGGAAGCTAGACGGGGCGACAATCATCACCTTCTTCACCGACATTATCAATCGGTTCGGCTACCCCAACAACATCATCACCGACAACAGCACGAACTTCGCCAAGGGGGCCTTCGCCCGATTCTGCAGCAACAAGGGCATCCGGCTGGACCTTGCCTCCGTTGCGCACCCACAGTCCAACGGGCAAGTCGAAAGAGCAAACGGTTTGGTGCTAGCCGGTATCAAGCCACGTCTCATTGAGCCATTAGAGCAGTCACCCGGATGCTGGATCGAGGAGCTCCCGGCCGTGCTGTGGAGCCTCCGCACCACACCGAATAGATCAACCGGCTACACCCTGTTCTTCCTGGTCTACGGATCGGAAGCCGTCGTCTCCGCGGACATCGAGTTCGACTCGCCGCGCAAGCTCCTATACGACGAAAAGGCCAACCAGGAGGTGCGGGAGGACGGGGTGGACCTCCTGGAGGAGGCCCGCGAGCTGGCTCCGTCCAGGTCAGCCCTGTACCAGCAATGGCTACGCCGCTACCATTCAGGCCGGATCTGACCAGTCGTGTTCCACGAGGGCGACCTGGTCCTTCGGCTGGTGCAAGACACGAAGGGCATGCACAAGTTATCATCACCTTGGGAGGGCCCCTTCATCATCAGCCGGGCACTGCCCAACGACTCCTACTACCTCATCGACACGCAGCAGCCAAGCAAGAACAAGATGGACAAATCAGACGAGGAGACCGAGCGTCCCTAGAACGCGGCCTTGCTGCGCCCGTTTTACACCTAGTCGCCAGACAGTGTATGTATCCCGTAAACCCTATGAATGAAAATGCGGACCCTTACGAGATGCTCGGGGGCTCCTTGCTAGAAATATGTTTTGCATCTATTTTTCCAGTTATGGTCTTCTGGCTCTGGCAACCCCTACCTGGGGGCTTGCCGGCTGGCCCGGCTTGCTAAGTCAACGAACCGACTGAGTAGTGTGCGATGATGTCAGAGGCCCACTCTTCGTCTCAGCAACAGACCGCAACTCGGCTGTCCGGCTAGCAAGAGCAAAAGCCCGAGGCATCCCACACGAAAAATGGGGAGGAGACGCGATAGTCCGGTTCAACTAGCTTCAGCCAATCCGGTTACTAAGCCGTTAGTACCGTGCGCAATGTATTGTCAGCTCCCTTCGATTCCGGCTGCAGACCGCAACCTAGCTACCCGGCAAGGACGCAGCGGAAATAGCAGAGCATGCGGGAAAGCGACCAAGTGTCCAGACAGGCACACGCTAGCTTTCCAAAAAACAAGCCTGTTTTCCGGCTACAATTTGTCAGACTAACCTATTAACCTGTGAGGATGTATGTGTATGTGTGTGTATATTCTTGTTCGACTACCCTAAGTTGGAATTCAGGAAGGAAAGGAGAAGAAGATTCGAAGTCCTTGCCTTCATCAAGCGCTCCGAATCTCGGGGGCTACACCCACTGGGTGTGCTCGCGCGCCCCTAGCGGAATCTTGTAGTTCCTGACCGGCTAAGGGCATTTAGCCGGCCGTTCGGAGCCCAAGTGAGGGCAAGGGCAGGAGCAAGAGAAGGCAAGAAAGATTCGAAGCACCTGGCTATGCCAGCTACTCCGAATCTCGGGGGCTACACCCAGTGGGTGCGCTCGCGTGCCCCCACTGGAATGTTAGTTCCACGGCTGAAGGTGGTCAGCCAGCGAAAGGAACTGACTAAGACAAGTCTAGTCGAATAAAATTAGAAAACTTGGGAAAAAGAAGGAAGATTCGAAGCATCTGGCTACGCCAGCTACTACGAATCTCGGGGGCTACACCCAGTGGGTGCGCTAGCGCGCCCCCCACTGGAGGTGTAATTCCTCCAGCTAAAGGTGTGCAGCCGGATGAAGTAAGCCGGATAAAGTCAACCGGCGAATGTTGAAAGAAAATTCAAAGCACACAAGTTGAAGGAAACTCAAGCAAGTTCAATATTAACGGGCAAAGGAAAAAGGAGGCGAAGCTCCCATAAGTTTACCCGGTGTCAGAAACAACCGGTACAGACAGACAAGTTTTATACATAACTAAAGCAAGACAAATACACCCGGCATCCCGGGGCAACGACTAAGCGACAGGACCCTTGCCGTGAGGAGCATCTTTGCCAGCAGAAGCTCCAGGAGGAGGAGGAGGCGCGGCGCTCGAACCGGTTCCAGCGCCCGCAGGCGGCTGCGTCGGGCCTTCCACATCAGGAGTACCGACGGACTCCGAGTCGGTGAGCACCTCGTCGGCGTCCACGTAGTCGGCGATCTTGATGGCGGATCCCAGGAGCTCCGGATGGGCCTAACGGATGGCGGCAAGGTCGGCGCCGGCACAGAAGCCTCCGTCGATCTTCTCGACGCTAGCGTCCTTGTAACAGGAGAGCATGAGGGCCAGAGCCATCTCCGCTCTGGCTCGCGCCGCCAAGTCCCTTAGCCGGTCCACCGCAGCCGACACCTCCCCCACCTTCGCAGCCAGCTGCGCCATCGTCTCCGAAACCGGAGCATCCGACCACAAGAAGGAGAAGACGTCCTGCACTGCTTGACGAAGCTTGGCAGCTTCTTCGCCAAGGAGGACGACGAGCTCCTGGGCTGTCGGCTGCGCTCCCGTCCAGTTCTCCTGCAGCCGGTTGTAGGCCAACAGGTTAATGCCGGAAAAAACGCTGTCAGAAAAGAGAGTCAGATCCGGCTACCGGATCCGGAAAGAAAAGAAGGCGGAAAATAGGAACTCACTCTTAGCCGTGTGGCCAACCTGCATCAACTCCTCCACTAGGGCCTTCTCCTTCTTCGCCAGCCGTTTGATCTCCTTCTCTTGGTCCTTGTTCTGGGCCTCGAGAAGGTTAAAGCTTCGGTCCGGCTGGCGAGCGAGGCGTCGCGCTCCATGATGGTAGCCTCTAGGCCATATACCCTCACGTGCCAATCCTTGTTCTGCAGCCGCAGAGTAGAGTTGGACTTGCTCAGTCGGTCGTTCGCTTTCTTCAAGCGATCGATCTCGCGCTGAGCACACACGAGGATAGTTGTGGCAAACCGGCTGCCAGTAAAAAAATGAGAGAAACCAGATGAAGCAAACTTACTCTAGGAAGTCCCGTTGGCAGCAGCGAGCTTCTACTCCAGGGACCAGGTCCCGCCGGCTGCGGCCTCCAGCAGCCGGATCTCCTTCACCGCTAGTTCGAGGGTGGCGACGAGGTCCGTCAGCGAGGCGGCGGAGGAAGCGTCGTCATCCATGGCGTTGACAGCCAAGGACTCCTTCACGGCAACTACCGTGGTCCTCCACTCCTCCCCCGGCTCCTCGTTGGAGTTGTCGTCGCCGACAACCATGAGCTCCTTGCCGGTAGCGGCACCCCGCGATCCCGCAGAAGAGCCACCCGGCTGAGGATCCGCCTCCGGCTGGGCCACCACGGCTCGCTGTGGACCCTCCGCTCCAGCTGAGGTAGCTAGTTCAGCTCGAGCGGGAGGTGGAGGCGGCACCTCGGAAGAAGGAGGGGCACTGGCTGGCGCAGTCAGAGCATGGGGCGGCGACCCGGTTGGCGCTCGAGCCGGGCTCGCGGCTCCAAACGAAACCAATGTGCTAAGAAGACAGAAGAAGAGAGGGAATTAAGAAAAGCAAATAAGCCAAAGGCAGAAAGGCAGGAAAAGAGACAAGCAAAAGACGATGAAGGAAGAGCAAGGACGTACCCCGGCACAACTGGAGGCGGCCCCTTCTTCCGGCCAAGGCGGCTCGGCGGCAGGGTACTAGTCTGGCTCCTCTTGGGGGCCGGCTCCTCCGTGGCAGGCCGGCGGGAGACGGAACGGCTGGAGCCGCTCCCACCAGCTTCACCGTCCGCCGCAGGGCGCGGCGCCGGATCGGTGGTCGGCGCGGCCTCCTCCTCCTCATCAACCTCCGGGTGAGGATCGGCAGCCGGTTCGTCGTTCCGGCTGGGGAAGGCATCCCCGTCCCCGTTCGACTCCTCGCCAGACGGCCGAGCACGCGACTAGGGAAAGTCAGGCGTAAAAACCTCAGGAGGGGCCTCACCCTCCTCGCGAATGATGCAAGGGAACATCTGCCGAATACAAGAGATTAGTCAGACGAAACAAGAAAGAAAGGCAAGAAATACGAAGGAAAAACTCCGGATAAAGTGACCTACCCGGGGCACGCGGTTCTCCCAACTGTAGGGCGCCAGACTGAACTTCCAGCCCTCTGGCAGCCGCTCCTTGGTGATCGTCCACACCTACTCCTTCAAGTTGTGGTAGCTCGGATCGCGACGCGATAGCCGGGTCGGGTCCAGTCGGCCGGAGTAGTAGCACATTTTGTGTGCTCGCTGCTGCAACGGCATCATCAGCCGGGACATCCAACTGAGGGTGATGTCCAGGCCGGTCAGCCGGCAGTGGACGAGGGGGCGCATGCGTTTCAGCATCGCATCTGACTCCGCCTTGTCGCCATGGATCTTCAAGTCCTAGTTTAGCCGGCTGGCCTCGACATCCTAGCAGGCCGGAAGGTTGATCCGGTCGACGTTGGTGAGGTTCTTGACATAGAAGTACGACTGCTGCGACAGTCGTACCGTGTCATGCAGAAGAAACTTGGGGTAGCCGGTCTTAGCACGGGAGTTGATAGAGGCGCCGCCGCAGACGACTAGCAGCCCTTGTGTGAACTGCACCTGCGGCCGGACTCGAAAGAGCCGGCAGGAGAGCCCGAGATCCGGCTGGATCCCGAGGTAGCTCTCGCAGAATGCCACGAAGTGCGCCAGCGTTCCGATTGCGTTGGCACCGAGATGGTGGAGGCGAAGGTCGGAGAATGCCAAGAAGGTGAGGAAGAAAGGGTGCACCGGCAGCGCGAACCCGTGCGACATGTGCGAGAGGAAGATGACGCGACACCTCTCCTGCCGGAGCCAATCGCACCGCCACCTCCTCCTCCGATGGGAGAACGTGGGTGGCACGGTACTTCTGGATCTGATCCTCAGTGACGGAGGAGCCGCACCAAGCCCTGCAATTGGCTACCATCTCCGGCTAGCAGGGGGAGCGGCGACGGAGGAGTGGCGGTGGCCCGTAACATCGACGACGACGAGCGGGCGGCGCAGCGGGCTACAGCGAAGGAAAGAGGGAGCGCAGAAGGCAGAGGCGCGGAAGGGAAGGGGCAACTAGCGGCGGGGGAGCGAAGGAAGGGAACTGCCTCCCCCGCGGGGTCCCTTTAAAGGGCCGCAAGCGCAACCGTCAAGGGCGCCACGTGGCACGCATCCGGACGACCCTCACCCCAACCGCCGCCTAGATCCCATGTGCCGAAGTGGGATGCGCAGAAGATCTCGGAGCGAGAACCGAAGAGCTGGGCAGCAACTTCCCGAGGTGACGTGCGACAGGACGTTACGCTGCCCGCTGCAGTGCAATGATGGCGCGTGCGCGTGTGGCCGGCGTCAGCGCTGACGTCACGGGTAGCGCAACCGCCAGGTGTAGCCGGACACAAATTCAAAATCAGGAGGGAGCGCGTGCACATTTCTCCTAAGGGTGGAATCCACACACGCTCGGGGGCTAGTGTTGAGGGAATGATCCCCAGATACACCAACCGGACAAGAAACAAAGACAGTCAGATGGTGTCCGGTTGGCCAGAGGCAGCCGGACAAAGCAAGCCAGGCCGGCTATCGCGCTCTAGCCGGATCGACAAGATGCAGCCGGCTACGTCGCCGTAGCCGGAACCAAACAAGTAGACAGGACGACGTGCGTATCAGTGCACGGTACGCCCTGTACGATGACAAGACCGGCCATTACTCGGCCATACCGAAGACTTTGTGAGGATGACGCGGGAACAGTGGCCCGGTGCTGACGACATGCTCGCATGACGACCACTTTGCCTACGACAACCATACCACTCGTACTCCAATGTGACATACCATACCGGATACTATAGATGACCAGCCGGCTGGGACCCGCCTGTGGGGCCCACCAGTCGGACTGGCCAGTGAGACCATTGCCTCTCTGCCCATATAAGGAGAGGCAAGCCCTCAGTAGAAAGGGTTGGTCTCATTTCATTTAAGACAGTAGCTAGAGAATACAACTCAAGGAGCACTTATAGTTCGCATATCCCCCATAGTCAGATCCGGCAGGAGTAGGAGCTTTACCTCATCTCAAGGGCTCCGAACCTGCGTACTTCCTGCGTCCCGTCATGCTTGCTCATATCCAATCCCGCCTATGGACGCCGTCGAAGCTTCCCTGCTAGTCCCCACACCTCTATCTAACCTTCTTAGGTACTGCCCTTCCCAATACAACGACACTTATTGGTACTTGGGAGTCGACACGTTCTGCTAGGAGCCGCTATCGACTGATCGATCACGAGTGAGACTCGGAATCGTCTCCAGGTTACCATGAGCCTGTCGGGTCACACACTTAAGAGCGGGAGCAAGTTTGGGTTAGTCCCAAAGAGGAAATATATTTGGGTTGGACCCAAATAGAGACATGGACTTAGTCGGCAATTGGGACTTGAAGTGGCTAATATAGGCCTTTTAGTGAATGGGCCACAAGTGAGTGGAGCCCACTTTCACTCCCTATATAAGCTAGGGCGCAGGTGCTTAGAGCAAAAGGTTAGGTCACTCCATGTGTTAGAAACCCTAGCCCAGTCCATCCTGTCGCCACCGTACCGGACCTAGCAGTCCATCGTCGGCGCTCCTCCTCGTACATGTGGATACTAGCGGAGGTGTTGTACGTTCAGCACTTCGACGATCATGGAACTAGAACGGATCATGGAACGGGACCGGATCGTGAGGACTGCACTGCATCAAACAACGTGCTTCATCAATCGGCAACTGCGCGTCTAGTGGTAATCCTCGTAGCCTTCTACCTGAGCTGGATCTTGGGATCACCGCGTAGGGAAAAAGTTTTGTTTATCTCTGCGTGGCCCTACAGTGGTATCAGAGCGTTAGCTTCTGGTTTTAGTCTCGAGATCGCGCATATGTGATATGCGGTTGGCGTTAGATTGGATCTAATTGCAGTTTTGGTGGTCGATCTATGATATAGATCGGTTTTGTACAAAGTTGATTGGATCAACTGTACTCGGGGGAATGAATGATCTAGTTTCCGTGATCTAACTTCTAAGGTCATGGAGCGACGTACCCCTACCGGTCGGCTTCCGCCATCGGGGTAGACTGTGACACGTAAATCCGGATGCGGTGATCGAAGATCAAAGAGTTTGGTCGAATCGGAGTCCGGATCAGATTTGGATAAAATTGTTTTATCCGAAGAAGAAATCCATGTCCGGAATGCAGATGAGATCTACGGTTTTCAGAAAAATTGTGGGACCGCCGGCTTCTCCCTGTCGTAGCGCCTTAGATGTCATTGCGAGTTTCACAATGCCGGTAGATATCATATCTATGCATAACTTGTTTTTGTAGGATGATGTCGTGAATGGTATGGCTTATGTGCATGTGATGTATGTAATCCATACGTGATCTGCGTATCACGGTTTTTGTCAGCCGGCTGGAGCCTAGGTGCTGTCATTTTATTGTATAACGACCTCGGTGTCAGATTCTCTATGTAATTTACATTACTAGCTAGTGTAGCTGTTTGGAGAACCCGGATGGCATGCAAGTCGATGTACAAGTCGGCTACATGGAGTAAGACGGCACATGACAAGAGTTAACACGAGTCGGATTACAGGCTTTGTGCAGATGGAGATCGCCATGAAGAGAGACATACCATTTAACATTATAATTGCTTTATTTTGTGTTATTGTTATGTCTCTGTTTTACCTCCATTAGATAGTTGGTAGAAAGTAACACCTCAAAGAAGGTCTAGTCGGTTTCCCCGCCAGTGCTCCACCATCACAAGTTGGACATTTTTGGTAGTGGGCTCAGAAAGTTGAGGTGCTATCAATTCTTTCCGACTAGGTGGGTTCGAGTCGGACTCTTACAGCAGAAGCACTTAGTAATCTAGACAGGTCTATCACAACGGTTGTGGGACTCGGGGAAAAGTCGGATGGGAGCAGGGGCATGTGATGCCACCCATCCAATAGGAGTCCTATGAGATACGATTGACAAGGAGTTGTCTACCTAGATCACTTGACGGCTAGCGGTGATGCTAAAGCTCACTAGTCGACTTGCTATTTAGGGTCCTGAATCACTAAGTAACCATCGGAGGGGTGTTGGTTCTAGTGGGAGCAGAAATATTAAAGTGTTTAATATGCTTGCTCTTTATGGATACATGTCTTAAGTGTTTTGCATATTTTCTGTTGTAGATCAATGGCACCTAGCAGTCTTCCTCAGATTTTCCGGTTTTGCTTTGAGAACCATCTTAGAGAAAGATAAGTTGAATGGAACTAATTTCACCAACTGGTATTGTAATCTGAGAATTGTTCTCAAACAAGAAAAAAGGGACCATGTTCTAGACAAACCACTTCCAGCTGAGCCGGATGAGAATACGACTGTTGTAGCCACCAATTCCTAGGCGGATTTGTGATGAATCCACGGAGATTAGCTGTCTTATGCTTGCTCACATGGAACTCGACTTGCAGCAGTAGTTCGAGAATGTTGAGGCCTACGATATGATCGAAAGCCTCAAAAGTATGTTCTAGGTTCAGGCAAAGACTAAGAGGTATCAAGTCTCTCAGGCTTTGGTGAGCTGCAAGCTTAAGGATGGCGATCCACTAAGTCCGCATGTGATCAAGATGGTTGGTTACATGCAGTCTCTAGAAAGGCTTGACAATACCATTAGCGAAGAGTTTGCTACAAACATAATTCTGAACTCTCTTCCCAGTGCGTATGGCCAGTTCATATCGAACTACCACATGCATGGTATGGATAAGAAGCTCACTGAATTACATGGGATGCTCAAGTAGGCGGAGGCAGATCTCAAAAAGGGTGCCAGTCAAGTGTTGATGGTACAGAATAAGGCTAAGTTCAAGAAGAGTTCTTGGACTAAGAAGAAGAAGGCAAAGTCGGGAGGTAAGGTGGAGGACCCATTCCAAAGCGCTTCCTCAAGGACTAAGCCATCTCGTGCAGCCGGATCCACTTGCTTCTACTACAAGTCGGATCACCGCTGGAAGATGAATTGCAGCAAGTATCTGGCTGACAAAGCCAAAAGCAGAGGTGTGACTTCCAGCTCAGGTACGCTTGTTTGCAATGTTATAGACATTTATCTTGCTGATGCACCTGGTAGTTCTTGGGTATATCATACCGGATCAGTCATTCACATTTGCAACTCGTTGCAGGGACAGGTAAGAACTAGGAGCGTTTCAAGAGGCGAGGTTGATATTAGAGTCGGCAACAAAGCGAGAGTCGCTGCGTTGGAAGTCGGCACAATGCAACTTCATTTACCTTCGGCATTTTTAATGGAGCTAAATAATTGTTATTATGTTCCAGTGCTTAGTCAAAACATCATTTCTGCCTCATGTTTGATGAGACAAGGCTATGAGTCGAATATTAAGAATAATGGTTGTTCTTTATATTTGAATGATATGTTTCACAGCTTTGCACCCGTCCGGGACGGGTTATTTATTTTGAATCTTGATGGTGAATCTGTCTATAATATAAATGTGAAAAGGTTAAAATGAAATGATCTGAATATGACTTACTTTTGGTATTATCGGCTTGGTCATATAAGTTAGAAACACATGAAGAAGCTCCATGATGATGGACTCCTAACTTCCTTCGACTTGTAGTCGTCCGAGACATGCGAATCCTGCCTACTCGGCAAGATGACCAAGACACCTTTTCCAAAGAGTTGTGAAAGGGCGTCCGACTTATTGGGACTAGTACATAGTGATGTATGTGGCCCAATGAGGACGACACCCAGAGGTGGTTATGAGTACTTCACTACCTTCACTGATGATTTGAGTAGGTATGGATATATCTACTTGATGAAGCATAAGACGGATGCCTTTGAAAATTTCAAGGAATTCCAGAATGAGGTACAAAATTAACTCGGCAAGAAAATAAAGTTTCTTCGGTTGGACTGAGGAGGCGAGTACATGAGCCATGAGTTTGATGACCATCTGGAGAGTTGTGGAATAGTTCCCCAGCTCACTCCTCCAGGAATGCCGCAGAGAAACAGTGTATCGGAAAGGAGGAATCGGACCTTGTTGGACATGGTACGATCCATGCTGAGTAGGACAGATCTGCCTTTTGTCATTTTGGGGTTATTGTCTAGAAACTGCAGCATTCACACTAAACAGAGTACCATCAGAGTCAGTAGAGAAGACATCGCATGAGATGTGGACTGGCAAGAAGACGAGTTTGTCTTTCTTAAGATTTGGGGTTGTGAAGCTTTTGTCCAGCGACTTCAGTCGGACAAGCTTACAACTAAATCGAATAAGTGTATTTTCATGGGGTATCCAAGGGAAACCTTGGGTTACTACTTCTACAACCGAGAAGAGGGCAAAGTGTTTGTCGCTCGGAACGGTGTCTTCCTTGAGAAAGGGTTTCCCAGTCGGGGAGTCAGTGGGAGCACGGTCGTGGTAGCTAAGCCGGAAACAGCACCGACACTACAAAGATCGGCCAGATTGCGAAGTATTCGTGATGTGTTACTGTTAGACAGTGATGAGCTGGCAACTTATTCATAAGCGATGGAGGGTTCTGATTCTGAGTCTTGGCTTGGAGCCATGAGATCTGAGTTAAAGTCCATGGATGAAAATCAAGTTTGGAACTTGGTTGATCTGCCAGACGGTGCAAGACCCGTCGAGTGCAAATGGGTCCTTAAGAAGAAAACTGATATGGATGGAAATGTTTCTATCTATAAGGCATGGCTTGTCACGAAAGGGTTCCGGCAAGTTCAAGGAGTTGACTACAATGAGACTTTCTCTCCCGTGGTGATGCTTAAATCAGTTCGGATCATGTTAGCTATAGCATCCTATTTCGACTATGACATATGGCAGATGGATGTCAAGATGGCTTTCCTTAATGGAAATTTAACCAAGGACGTGTATATGATACAGCTCGAGGGTTTTGTTGATCCGGATAATGCTGAAAAGTTATGCAAACTTCGGAAATCCATTTATGGGTTGAAGCAAGCATCTCTGAGTTGGAATATTCGCTTTGATGAGGTAGTCAAATCGTTTGGCTTCATCAAGAGTGATCATGATTCTTGTTTATACAAGAAGTTTAGTGGGAACAAAGTGAACTTTCTGATCTTATATGTGGATGACATATTACTGATTGGAAATGATGTATAGATGTTGCAAGAGGCCAAGGAATCATTGGAAAGAGTTTTTCGATGAAAGACTTGGGTCAGGCGACTTACATACTAGGATTCCAGATCTATAGAGATAGATCAAGGCGGCTCATTGGATTAAGTCAGAGTACATATTTGGACAAAGTGTTGAAGAAGTTCAACATGGAATCGTCTAAGAAGGGGTTCTTACCGATGTCCCATGGCGTAAAACTTAGCAAGACTCAGTGTCCTTCGACAACTGATGAGCGAAGTCGGATGAGTGTGATTTCGTATGCTTCTGCAATTGGATCCATCATGTTTGCTATGATTTGTACTAGGCCGGATGTTTCCTATGCTCTAAGTGTTGTGAGCCAATACCAGGCTGACCCTGCAGAGATCCACTAGCAACAGCTAAAAATATCCTTAAGTACTTGAGAAGAACTAAGGATATGTTCCTGGTTTATGGAGGTGAGGATGAACTCAGTGTAAGGGGTTACACGGATGCGAGTTATCTCACTGACTTGGATGATTCTCATTCGCAATCCGGATATGTGTTTGTGATAAACGGAGGGGCTGTGAGCTGGTAGAGTTCCAAGAAAGAGACGGTGTCTGTGTCTACAACAAAAGCTGAGTATATTGCTGCCTCAGAGGTGGCAAAAGAAACCGTTTCGATGAGGAATTTCCTCATGGATCTTGGTGTGGTTCAGGGCTCATCCAATCCGTTAGACGTGTATTGTGACAACAATGGTGCTATTGCACAAGCCAAGGAACCTAGACAACACCAGAAGAACAAAGATATACTCATGCGGTACCACCTTATTTGCTAGTTCGTGGATCAAGGTGATATCAAGTTATGCAAGGTACACACGGATGCAAACATTGCGGATCCATTGACAAAGACACTTCCATAGCCGAAGCATGAGGCGCACCTGAGAGCTATGGGCATTAGATGTCTAGACATGTGATGTTGGATGATTGGCTCTAGTGCAAGTGGGAGACTATTGGGAATATGCCCTAGAGGCAATCATGTATGATATTGTTCCCAATGTATTCATAAGGTTTTTTGTCCATGTACGAACTACTGATATGTATCATCAAATATGTGATTCGATTGTGGAACTATATATTCATGTTGTTCATGCTAATTGTCCTTGGTCATTGAGGTTATGCTAGACACACAACTTAGACCAATGTGAAAGTCGGAAGATGACTAGGTTCCACTTGTCATGGGCATGGAGATGCTATTCCAACTTACACGGATTTGGTTAGCGAGTTGGACTAACCCATATTGAGATGCAACGAACTAGTCGTCATTTGCAAGTCTCAATCAATGTAATCCTTAGACTTGAGGTTATTGCACAATCCGAGTTGAGGATCACCGACTTAGGTTCTATCAAACGTTGTTCTGTCACTAGGCAATTATAAAGGCAGAGTTCGGGTCGAATGGGAATCAAGCTACGTGATGTGAATAACCAAGATGGGATTTTGCCCCTCCGTCTGGAGAGATATTCTGTGGGCCCTCTCGGAAGACAAGATTCGGAAAGCATGGCCATGCACACTTCGGTTAAGTGTTAACCAAGGCAACCGACTAAGAGTTAGTCGGATGAATCATTTATCTCGGATCGAGAAAGATAGTCGGACTATTTAAGGGATGACGACCATTCGCCTATAGTCCGACAAGGTATATCATGAGGCAAAAGGGACTTAGACGAAAGTCGCATTGGAAGGTATGTCGTCATGACTTATTGGTACTTGGGAGTCGACACGTTCTGCTGGGAGCCGCTACCGACTGATCGGTCACGAGTGAGACTTGGAATGGTGTCCGGGTTACCATGAGCCTGTCGGGTCACACACTTAAGAGCGGGAGCAAGTTTGGGTTAGACCCAAATAGAGACATGGACTTAGTCAGCAAGTGGGACTTGGAGTGGCTAATATAGGCCTTTTAGTGAATGGGCCACAAGTGAGTGGAGCCCACTTTCACTCCCTATATAAGCTAGGGCGCAGGTGCTTAGAGCAAAAGGTTAGTTCATTCCAAGTGTTGGAAACCCTAGCCCCAGTTCGTCCTGTCGCCGCCATACCGGACCTAGCAGTCCATCGCCGGCGCTCCTCCTCGTACATGTGGATACTGGTGGAGGTGCTGTATGTTCAGCACTTCGACGATCGTGGAACCGGACCAGATCGTGAGGACTGCACTGCATCAAGCGACATGCTTCATCGATTCCGCAACTGCGCATCTAGTGGTAATCCTCGTGGCCTTCTACCTGAGCTGGATCTTGGGATCACCGCGTAGTGAAAACGTTTTGTTTATCTCTGCGTGGCCCTACAGGCTTCCCATCCTCTAGTTTTTGCTTCGGCTAAAACGGGGTCTCCAAAGGGTATGGTGTAATACACCATCTATTCTACGAGGGACAAGTAGGTGTCACCAAGGGGGTTTTACTTAGTAGTAAAAAAGTGTAATAGTTCGGAGGAGCCAAACCACTACCATATATATATCAACATATAGTAAAACAATGCAGTTTTAATAAATAGTAGATAAAACATGCGTAAGTAAAACAGTAGGACAAGGCTTATGAGCAAGAAGGTGGCTTGCCTAATGATCAGCAATATGGCAATATGTCCCTGGACTTCTTCTTTAGATAACCAAGAATACCAAATAATAATAAGATCTCTTCTTCTTGGCGTCAATACAAGCGCAACTATCGTCGTCATCGAGTATACATGCAAACAAGCAAGACCACAATCAAAACAAGGCATACAAGCATCATTACAATACAACAACCAAATAAAATACACATTACTCAAATCAGTAAGTTTTGATAGATTGAGTGGGTTGTAATTGGAATTACTTTAATTGCCCTTGTGGTCTTTGTTTTAGGAGGTATTTGGCCAAATACCACATGTTAAGGGGATTTAGAACTAGGCCTGGGTCTGTGTGATAAAAATATGCAAGGATGATACCATCAGGTAGGTGTTGACAAAATAAGGCCAACAAAAGTGGTTTCACTATTTTATCACTTTTCTTTAATTTCTTATGAATGTTCTAGTGATAAAAGCTCTAGTTTTAGTAAATAATTTACCAGAAAAGTTCCGGAGCTCCAAAAATTATTTACTTGGGTGGTCAGGTAGAGTTTGATGTACTGAATATCTGGGAGTTGGAATCACTCCAAAATAATTAACAGAATGCCCTCAGGAAATTCCTAAAGGCAGTTCTGGAGCTGTTTTGTCTTTTTCACTAGATTTAATCTACATAAGGTTTTAATTTGATTCCAAGGACACATGGTAGTTATTTAGAGTAACTTTCGGTAGAAATTGGAATGAACCTTTTTGGAATTGCAGAGCTACTGTGATGATTTTTCTAGTGAATCAACTAAGCCCAGAACAGATTAATTCATGATAAAACCACAGGGGCTTAGAAAATTATGGAGTCCTGGGGTTTGATAGATACTGGTATGCAGGTGTCCATGGAGTTTAAATTAGGTCGATACCAACTTTGGTTTGACCTAGGGAATTTATTAAAGGCTGAAAAGGCTTGCTTTTGTTATTTTTGCCACAGGCGAAATGTAACTCGAGTGGATATGGGATCAAGGCTCCTAAATAGGGGGAGAGGAATACCTACCCGATACAATTTGATCATTTAGGTTTATAAAGTTTGCTAAGGAATTTATTTAGTGCATATGATACTTGTTAGTACATTAAATATCAGAAAAATTTCAAAATAAACTTGGTCAAAGTTTTGGTACTACATGTTCAAGAAAACAGCCACGAACCCTAGGAATTTAAGATCTGGGCAGTTGGAGTCATCTTCAATTTTCTTTTGCATTTAAAGTAAATGGTAAATTTTAGATCTGGAATAGAAATAAAAAAGAAAAGGGGCAGGGGCTACTTGGCTAGGATCTGGGGTTAAATGGGCTGGCTGGAGGGGATTCGGCCCACGGGGGGCGAGCCAGGGCGCGGGCGCGACATGTTTGAACCTGACAGGGGGCCTGCGGCTCAGCAACTCGACGAGGCGAAGGGGTATCGGGCGCGCGGCCGTCCAATTAGAAATGGATCGACAGTGAGGGACCGTCGTCCTCCTCTGTCATGGCGGCGGCGAGAGGAAACCCTAGGGGAGCAACGGGGCGGCGCGGGGAGGCTCACCGGGGCCTCGTCGGCGGCCACGGAGAAGCCAGGGGACACGGTTGATGACGACGACCTCGGGGATAGGCGGCAAGGCGGCATTTTTTCAGGGAAGGAGCTCGCGTGACATCGGCCGAGGAAGTAGCTTCGGGAGCTCCCCGGAGTTGCTTCCCTAGCTGTTGTTGTTGCTGCATGTTTAAAAGAATACTAGGGTCAGATGCAGAATCGAGAGGGGATCTCGGGACGGTGAAATGCAGAGCAAAAAGGGCAGGAGAGGGAGAGCTATGCTCAGATCTTGGGCAAAGACCAAAGTGCCTCTCTTTCTCTCTCTCGGGCAAAACAGGTCAGGGGAGAGGGAGTGGTGCTCGGGGGAGGTGAGTGGGGAGCAGCGGGAGTGAATGAGGGATAGAGGGAGGCGTGGGGTGGCCTCAGGCCTATTTAAACTGAAGGAGAGAGGTCCATGGTGAGCTAGGACCATGGAGGGCTTACGGAGGAGGGCTGGTCACTGGTTGGTCGAGCTGGGTGGTGCTGGGAGGCAGTGTGGGCCTGATGCTTGACTAGAGAGAGAGGAGTGGAGGTGGCTGCTGCTGCTTGGAATATTTTGCAAGATATGGCCTTTATTTGATTTTTCTCTCTCTCACTTGCTCCAATAGCTAAAGGACAAAAGGGGTGCAATGGTACAGTAGACTCGACCAGGGAGGAGTGCTGTTGCTATGGAGTAGTTTTTGACAATTTTGAGAAGGTTTTGATTTAATTTTGGATCATGGTTTTGAAGCTCTCCATTTTTGGCCATGTTGATGATCATGAAGAACCTCATAATTTTTGATCTTGGAAAGAAGAAGTGAGGATGCTGGTGGGTAGATCTTGTCGGTTCCACCTTGAAGGCCTTGGGGTTTCCCGTGACGAAGGTCTTCGGGTCATCGTGTCCGAGACATAGAACTTGGCGTCCGAGGGGTCGGTCTTCATAGCCAGAAAGAAGATCATGGCGTCCGGGTCGAAGATCTTGAGGCTCCGGTGTTATTGGGTCCGAGTGCAGGGTCTTCGCGGTTCGAAAGGAGGCCTTGGAGTGCTATATCGAGCTCTGGTAAGTGTCGGGGATCTTGGAGTTCCAGCTTCATCAGCGATGGTGAACTTGTGTCAGTGCCAGCATTTCCTCGAATTCATAGGAGTTATTGTAGATCTTGTTGTAGCACCACATCGTCATCTCGGCACATCCATCACCACCCCATCAAAGGGAACAAAGCAGAGGACCGGGGTTGGAGCAGCGACCACACGCGCGCTCGCGAGTGTCATGTGCACAGGCCAAACACAGGAACACTACACGGGGGCATGTCCCACTTGGACATTATCTCAAACACTTCGTCGGTAACAACAGAAATTGCCAAGATTAGAGCAACGGCTTCACACGGGGTAAGACCAGAGAGAGACGAGGTGGAGTGGCTGCATCAGGTCCGTCCGACGCTCGTAGGCGAGGCAGTGCTTGGTACCAACGGATGAGGAAACATCACAGAAGGTGGTGGCCGGAGGTCAAGGCTGGAGGTGGCGGCGACCGTGTCCAGGGCGCTGTCGGGGATGTCGACGCGCTGTAGGAGGTGGCGGCCGGTGGCCTGCAACCGGAGACGGAGGGGCGGGATGCAGCGGGGAGGCGCAGGGATAGGCATGGCACGGTGCAAGCGAGGGCGACGCGCGCGGCGGCCAGAGGAGCTTGATGGGCATGTGACAAGGAAGGCGGTGCCCTGGAGGCACGCAGCCACGGAGGCGACGTCGCAGTGAGGTCGAGGTCGGCGGCACCATGGCGCAGGAGCTCGGGCCCGAGGCGAAGGCGGATGTTGAAGAAGAGGCGGACCTGGCGGTGGCCGGGCGCAGACAAGGAACCGCGCGGGACGGCAGGCGGTGCTCGCGGAGCAGTCATGGTGGGGCGAACTGGATGCAGGAGGAGGCCAGGCAGCGGCGGAGTTACTCGGCCTGGCGGCCGCTGGTCTCCGGCGAGGTCGAGGCGGGGTTTCACCGGCGGCAGAGCTAGCACGGCCGGGGTTCGGTTGCGGGATCGTTTGAACCTGACAGGGGGCCCGCGGCTCAGCGACTCGACGAGGCGAAGGGGTATCGGGCGTGCGGCCGTCCGATTAGAAACGGATCGACGGTGAGGGATCGTCGTCCTCCTCTGTCACGGCGGCGACGAGAGGAAACCCTAGGGGAGCGACGGGGCGGCGCGGGGAGGCTCACCGGGGGCTCGTCGGCGGCCGTGGAGAAGCCAGGGGGACGCGGTCGACGATGACGACCTCGGGGATGGGCGGCAAGGTGGCATTTGTTCAGGGAAGGAGCTCGCGTGACATCGGCCGAGGAAGTAGCTTCGGGAGCTCCCCGGAGTTGCTTCCCTAGCTGTTGTTGTTGCTGCATGTTTAAAAGAATACTAGGGTCAGATGCAGAATCGAGAGGGGATCTCGGGACGGTGACATGCAGAGCAAAAAGGGCAGGAGAGGGAGAGCTACGCTCAGATCTTGGGCAAAGACCGAAGTGCCTCTCTTTCTCTCTCTCGGGCAAAACAGGTCAGGGGAGAGGGAGTGGTGCTCGGGGGAGGTGAGTGGGGAGCAGGGGGAGTGAATGAGGGACAGAGGGAGGCGTGGGGTGGCCTCTGGCCTATTTAAACCGAAGGGGAGAGGTCCATGTTGATCTAGGACCATGGAGGGCTTACGGAGGAGGGCTCATTTTGCGGTGGAGTAGTTTTTGACAATTTTGAGAAGGTTTTGATTTAATTTTGGGATCATGGTTTTGAAGCTCTCCATTTTTGGCCATCTTGATGATCATGAAGAACCTCATAATTTTTGATCTTGGAAAGAAGAAGTGAGGATGCTGGTGGGTGGATATGGTCCAGGTACATATCCTTGAATTATTTGGGACTTAATTGATAAAGTTTGGTCCACTTAAATTCATTTAATCAAAAACTGGAGAAGTGAAGTATTGGAGCTCATTTGATAAATTTACATTGGACATATTTGGATTTTGATGTGATATGGTCATAAATAGGAATTCACACTATGGTGATTTTTTTCCCAAGATTTATTGGGGGTTAAAAGTATTTAAAACAATTATTATTCCATTTTTGCCATTTGAGAAAAAAGGGCAAGGGTGGGCCTTGGTAGTCCTTATGATGGTTAACAAGATGGTTCAAATTCATTTCCAAAAATGCACATGGATGGAGAAAGGGAGGCATTCAAAAAGGTGATGTTGGAAATACTTTTCCAGACATAGCCAAATTTGGCAGATTTAGGGTTTTTGACTAGATTATGAGAGGGAAGGCTTTCGATGGATTGCAATATACCAAAGAATCATCAAGTGGACGAGGTTGAAGAGTGGATTGAGTAGAAGGGATCCATTCTTGATATTGGTCTACATTGACTTGGAAACTTCTAGAATGGATTACTGCCGAATTGATCTGGTTAAGGGTTTTAGATGATCACCTGGTGGCTAGAGATTAGATCCAGATTGTATTTTTGCTTAGGGTGGGGTGATTTGGAAACATCTTTATCCTAGTGATGAGCTCCTAGAGTAGATCATACTATTTCTAAGCAATCAAGTCGAATAGTAGATCAAGGCAACTCATCTTACAAACAAATCAACTACTACTAGGGTTACCATCAAGCTTAGCTTGGGGTTAATGATGGGCAATTTTGAAAGATTGGAGCTTGAGTAAGGTAAGAGTCCTTGGTATCCCTACCGAGAGTAGAATTCAAAAGTTTTATACAAGGTTTTGAGAATCCTAGAGGTAGGAGTAGTTGAAGGTTTTGTCTTGGAAACATAAGGAGATTATATTATACATCTCTCCATAGTTTTGTCAATAGAAGCTACTAAAATAGATTTGGTTACATAAGCATCTTGGCTCAGGTTTTGAAATGCCAAAACATTTGCGAATATGTAAAATGAGCCATGATAGTTTTGTTAGATAGCTTTTTGACAACTGATCTTGAGGTAAGGAGTATATCATAAGCTATACAATTAGAAACATAAGTACAGACAATCAACAAGCAAACACTACAACACTTCACAAGAAAAAGTTTTTGTTCCCCCTGATTTTTGAATTCTGGACAACTAATCCGGGTTGCTGAAATTGGGATGTTACATGACACATTCTAGCATCCCACGCAGCCGTCGCTTTGGCAGCGACAGCCAACATAGCCGAATTTGTTCCAGCAGCAGCCGGCGAGGATTTCGACTGCGCCTCCACCGCTTTCCAAGCATCACTCAACACTTCCCAAGACTCCGATGTGGTACAAGCATCGGCCTCCGCATCCGCTTCACATGTATCCGCTAGTGCAGCTTCAACATCCACCTCTTCTTTACAAGCATCCGCCGACATAGAAAATGCATCCGCCAACACCGATTCCAGTTCCTAGAAATGCCACCTTCTTATTTATCTCGCAAAGCCCAAAAATAAATGCATCTAATCCTTCAGAAAGCCTATAATGGCTGGAGATTGGGGACGTACATACCAGTGAACGATGCTACGGTGGTGTTCAATGGTGGAGCGGCGGGGATGGTCCGGTCGAGGTAGGGCGGCCAGGCGGAGAAGATGACGATAGGGTCGAGGGGCACACGACTGAGCTTCCTCAAACTCGAAACTAACTTTCGCCCCACTATATTTTTTTTGCGAACCCCACTTTTTTTAGGGGAGACCCCCGCTGTATTAATAGTAGCAACCACACGACTGATACAAGTTTGTGCACTTGTGTTGCTCAGTTTCCCGCCTACAGACATCAAGTTTGTGCACTTATACGTGTGATACAATGAATTGCTGGGTAAAATATTCCATCGGTGAAAGCCCGCCCTTTCTACCAGAAACATGCTAACAAATCACTCGCAACTGGCATTAACATCATCATTAACAGATCTCAGAATGAAAAAAATTGAAAGATAAGAAACCACCACAAGTCTGAATAAGATGACTGTTGTTGCCAAATATAGTCACATAAATCCAGGTCCAATATATATGTCATAATAGTACATCAAATATATAGATTCATGGACACCACACACCAGCAGAGCAAAAAAACAGTTATAGTACCTGACTTAACAAACAGTCATCCTCACAAGAGACCCAAACCCTTCAAAATAAAAGTAGAGCGGTCAATACGGTTTACATATTTCCTCATATTTTGTAGGATCATGACTGTATGGGCATGGAGAATCTCGAATTTCTGTCAGGGTCTCATATGCTTCTAGAGCCGAATTGAAAAGATTGTCAGCTCGCATTCCCACCTATTCCAAGATCCGTTCGTATGCTTGGCCAATTGTAATAGCCTCGAATCGGCCCTATGCAAGTTTTAGCCCTTTCCGCCAAACCCGCATAGAAACGATTCAAGGACGCCCACCAGGCACTTTCGTGCGGGTGGAAAACGAAGTAATACCATTACACAACAGTCCTCGATGGGACCCATAGAACAGATATATATACAATATGACTCCATGATTCAAGAATACCGATATACAGTGCCAAGATCCAAATCACCTTGAAATCGCTACAGCGTCCGAGTACGGACAAGATGCAAATGGGGCTAAGAGCCCTGAAGAATAACCAATGGCGTGTCTAACCCTGCCGAGGCCCAGCCGGAAGGGTAACCCTGCTAACGACGATCTCAAACCTGCTAAAACAAAAGGGGTGCCGACAAGGGCAAAGGAAAAAGAGGAGCGTCAGTACTGAGGCCAGTACACGGCCAGGCTAGAATTCGGTGGTCCTCACCTACAAAGGTATGGTGGACTGAAGCGGCAACGCAGCAGCACTAAACAACCTATAGAGACTCAAAACAACTATCAGCTATTACAGAGGGATAAGAAAGACCTATTCGGTTCCAACCTGACACTAACACCAAACATACCCATCCTGGTGTTTCCCCCTTGAGACCCAACGAGGAAGTCGGACCAAGGGACTCACACAGTTGGCAATTTTACTCATTCCGTTATAGTAGCAGCACTTACTAATCAGATATAGATAGCATGAGTCATCCTGAAGCATAAGTAGTGGGCAGTTTTAATTAACCATTCTGTGGTCGTTGGAACATTTACTAGTCAGATATAATTGTCCTGAGGAATCCCAAAACCCAGCAGTTGTTAGCACTTTTATCACATTCCATTGGAGTTGCAATACTTACTAGGCAGGTATAGTATGACATAGATCACCCCAGATCCACCAGTATCCATTCCATTGTAGTGAAGCTGAATTACTAGTCACATATTAAGTTAAATTTATAGCACTACTTTAGTTATGCTTGTCTATGATGGAGATATTGTGCTCCAAGTCATCCATAACCGCGGACACGGCTTTCAGAAAGATTTACCCTGCAGGGGTGCACAAATAGCAACACACACACAATCAACCTCGGAAAAACCAACTCAAAACCCAACGAGGCTTTCACGACAAAGCAATCACAGGATTCATAAAATATTTCAGGGGGCCACCCCATTAAGCTACCCGCAACGAAGTTGGCCGGCTCCGAGACGGACCCAAGGTTTGTGCGGACGGCTGTAAACGACTGGGAACCCGAAAATGTGACTGGGCTTGTCGATACAGCGAAAACGTGTCACGATCCTAAACAGTATAGGTGCTCCACGCACAATCTTAAATAAAGCAGTAAAGCATGGCATAGGTACAGGATAGTAATAAAGCCCCAAACTAGTTTGTGGCCCCAAGAAATAAGAACTGAATCAAGCTCTGGCTAAGGGGGATTCATAGAGTCTCCCGTATGTGGATAGTGCAAATAGTCAAGGAGCAAGTATCAAGTACTCGGGGCCTACGGGGCACAAGTGGGCATAAAAACCAAATAGCATATATTGCCCACCGGTGCCTCTTTTATTAGTTATCACACCAATTTAATAGTTGTAATTAAAGACATGATCATCTCCACCATAAACATCTGCCATCATTAAGCATGTGCCAACCTTCCAATAACGGTGGAACAACAATGACGCGAAGCAGCACCTGAGCAAGAAACTACGACTCGCAAGGCCAACTATCTATCAAACAACTGGCAATAGGATGTGTCCAAGGTAATATAGAGGCTTTAAGGAATATAAATGGTGCACGAAACTAAAGCATCGCAATACGGATAGCAATAGATCAACAGGAGGAAGTAAACACTATAAATGCAAAATAGGTAGAAAGGGGGAGAATGCTCGCCTAGGAAACACTGCCGAAGGTTCATTATCCGAAGGACTTGTCGATACTCGCATCAACTCATCGGCCTAATCCGCGAAGAGCCAAAGCACTAAAAGAAACACCAGATGCACTATTTAATACTACGGCAGAAGATCGGGCATGATGCATGTATGATGTATGGCATGGCAAGGATGCGATGCAACTAGGCAATATTAAGTGGAACCGGGGTCCCGACGATTAATTAGAAGGTTCATGTTGTTTAGCTACCCCGCAATTTAAATGTTGTATTAACAGGGCGAAACATGGCATCGGTTCGCTACACAAATTTAAATGGAGCCAATATAAGACTAAAATAGCCCGCATATAGACTCCATATTTAATTTTGGAGAATCGACAATTTTAACCCAACCCACCAGATGACATGTATGCAAGCATGATGATTTAATGATGTGACAGGTATATGTCATATTATAAAAAATAGAGGCTTAGGGTCACACATCTGGGTTCGGAAGATCTTGGGTTCCGGGGGTTCGGTCTCAGGGCACCGGGATCTAGGGTTCGGGGAGGTTCGGGTACAAGAAGGAGAACTTGTCGTGTCGTGACGGAGAACTTGGGTCCCAAACGGTTGATCTTGTCCTCGATGGCGAACTCGTATGGATCGGGTACCGGTGGTCTTCGGGTCCGTGTAGACGGTCATTGCGTCTGGGCTGAAGAACTTGGCGTTCCCTGTCGGCGACCTTGGCGTTCGGGTCCTCGGCGAACTTGGCGTCCGGTCCTCGGGCATCGGTGCGGGAAGAAGGTCTTGTCGTACCGGGGTCTCGGCATCTCCGGGTCTGGAAAGGAGTTCTCGGTGCTCCGTGAGGTAGATCTTGTCGGTTCCACCTCGAAGGCCTTGGGGTTTCCTGTGACGAAGGTCTTCGGGTCATCGTGTCCGAGACGTAGAACTTGGCGTCCGAGGGGTCGGTCTTCACAGCCGGAAAGAAGATCATGGCGTTCGGGTCAAAGATCTTGAGGCTCCGAGTGTAGGGTCTTCGCGGTTCGGAAGGAGGCCTTGGAGTGCTACATCGGGATCTGGTAAGTGTCGAGGATCTTGGAGTTCCAGCTTCATCAGCGATGGTGAACTTGTGTCAGTGCCAGCGTTTCCTCGAATTCATAGGAGTTATTGTAGATCTTGTTGTAGCACCACATCATCATCTCGGCACATCCATCACCACCCCATCAAAGGGAACAAAGCAGAGGACTAGGGTTGGAGCAGCGACCACACACGTGCTCGCGAGTGTCATGTGCATAGGCCAAACACAGGAACACTACACGGGGGCATGTCCCACTTGGACATTATCTCAAACACTTCGTCGGTAACAATAGAAATTGCCAAGATTAGAGCAACAACTTCACACGGGCTAAGACCAGAGAGAGACGAGGTGGAGTGGCTGCATCAGGTGCGTCCGACGCTCGTAGGCAAGGTGGTGCTTGGTACCAACGGATGAGGAAACATCACAGGAGGTGGTTGAAGGAGGTCAAGGTTGCAGGTGGCAGCGACCGTGTCCAAGGCGCTGTCGGGGATGTCGACGCGCTGCAGGAGACGGCGGCCAGCAACCGGAGACGGAGGGGCGAGATGCAGCGGGGAGGCGCAGGGACATGCATGGCGTGGTGCAAGCGAGGTCGACGCGCGCGGCAGCTAGAGGAGCTTGATGGGGATGTGACAAGGAAGGCGGTGCCTTGGAGGCGCGCAGCCAGGGAGGCGACGTCGCAGTGAGGTCGAGGTCGGCGGTGCGATGGCGCAGGAGCTCGGGCCCGAGGCGAAGGCGGATGTTGGAGCAGAGGCGGACCTGGTGGTGGCCGGGCGCAGACAAGGAACCGCGCGGGACGGCAGGCGGCTCGGCCGCTGGCGGCGGTGCTCGCGGAGCGGTCATGGTGGGGCGAACTGGATGCGGGAGGAGGCCAGGTAGCGGCGGAGCTACTCGGCGTGGCGGCCGCTGGTCTCCGGTGAGGTCGAGGCGGGGTTTCACCGGCGGTAGAGCTAGCACGGCCGGGGTTCGGTTGCGGGATCGTATGCGGGATCGGGATCCCGTGCGCATGCGGGCGTGGTGCGAGGGTAGGTGGGAGAGGAGCCGATCGCTCGCGAGGTGGTGGGGATGGAAGAGTGGGGCTGCGGGGAGGATTAACAGCGACGGGTTGATGCAGGGTGGGCGGTCCAGAGGTGCGGGGTGCACTCGAGCGAGGCCACGGGGTGGGCGACCGCGCGGACATGTGTGTGCGTGTGACCGGGCTGGGACTAGCGACTCGGCGGGTGAGTGCGACATGCGGTTTGCGTGCGTGCTGCACTACACGCTGGGGCGTGTTTGCTGTGTGGCAGCGGCGGGGTGGAGGGAGTAGGGGTTTGGTTAGGGTTTGGGCTGGGCCTACCAGGGTAGTAGGTGGCCTGGCCTACGGGCTGCGCTGCCTCCCCCATAAAAAAGTATGTTTTATTATTTTTATTTAGTTTTTTAAATATCCTTTTATAAAATACTTTAGGCAAATAAAAGATCCAGACAGACCGAGGTTTTACATTTGAAATAGCGAGGGGGGGTATTTAGAAAACAAATATAGGCTTTGTAAAATAGTTGGAGGCAAACAGATGCTTGATGACATGACGATGCTCAGATGCATGATGGCATGATGACATGAGCATGCGGTCATGATGATTCAATGCACAAAAACACAGCGATTTTCTAGTAGTGGTTTTTGCGGGGCACCACAATTCGACACCACTAACAAGGGATCTCGCCCTCGCGATCCGCCTCATGGTACCGGGAAGAAGGTCGGCGATCTGAATCTTCTCGCTTCATGTAGATCCTCGTGACACCACTAACAAGAGGTCGTTGTCCGTGATCGTCGAGAGAACACTCCGAGAACAAAGGGCGAAGGTAGAGGTATCAACAAATAAAGCCACCTCGAACTTCGATAGAAGAAGGGAAACGACGCATTCTCATCTACTTCAATGTACAAGACCAAATAGAATGAGTAGTCGGCATGGGGGCCAGTCCATCACGCACCCAAACTATTACTCTGCACAATCAGTAGAAAAGCGTGCAACCATTCTCGGAATCAGACTGAAGATCTCGACAATCGAGGTTCGGAATAAAGGAGTAATGCAGGCTCTGCATCGGATCTGACGTAGATGATGTCGTCGCGTTAGAGAACTACGAAAGGCACCAGAAGGAACAAAGAGAAGTCCGACAGATGAAGGACTCCTCAGATGGCGCGAAGTTTGGACTGTAGAACACCATTATCAAAGGAGGAAGCGAAACCCTAAAGGTACGACGGAAACCTAACCACGAGAAATCCTGGACTTGAAGAAAAGATAAGAGAGTAGAATCGAATCACGCGGAGGTAAGAGGAGAACAGTAGAGGGGTAAGGAGTAAAATTAGACCTAATCAGATCTATCCAACCGATTTTGCTAAATAGTTTTGACACTCTAAATCGTCCATAAGCTAGGTTATCCTACAGGCTGGACTTGTGGGGTATGGCAACTGCTGAGCTCTGATACCACTCTATAACACCCTCGAATCGGCCCTATGCAAGTTTTAGCCCTTTCCACCAAACCCACATAGAAACGATTCAAGGACGCCCACCAGGCACTTTCGTGTGGGTGGAAAACGAAGTAATACAATTACACAACAGTCCTCGATGGGACCCACAAAACAGATATATATACAATACGACTCCATGAGTCAAGAATACCGATATACCATACCAAGATCCAAATCACCTTGAAATCGATACAGCGTCCGAGTACGGACAAGATGCAAATGGGGCTAAGAGCCCTGAAGAATAACCAATGGCGTCCATAACCCTGCCCAGGCCTAGCCGGAAGGGTAACCCTGCTAACAACGTCGATCTCAAACCTGCTAAAACAAAAGGGGTGCCGACAAGGGCAAAGAAAAAAGAGGAGCGTCAGTACTGAGGCCAGTACACGGCGAGGCTAGAATTCGGCGGTCCTCACCTACAAAGGTACGGTGGACTGAAGCGGCAGCGCAGCAGCACTAAACAACCTATAGAGACTCAAAACAACTATCGGCTATTAGAGAGGGATAAGAAAGACCTATTCGGTTCCAACCTGACACTAACACCAAACATACGCATCCTGGTGTTTCCCCCTCGAGACCCAACGAGGAAGTCGGACCAAGGGACTCACACAGTTGGCAATTTTACTCATTTCGTTATGGTTGCAGCACATACTAATCAGATATAGATAGCATGAGTCATCCTGAAGCATAAGTAGTGGGCAATTTTAATTAACCATTCCGTGGTCGTTGGAACATTTACTAGTCAGATATAATTGTCCTGAGGAATCCCAAAACCCAGCAGTTGTTGGCACTTTTATCACATTCCATTGGAGTTGAAATACTTACTAGGCAGGTATAGTATGACACAGATCACCACAGATCCACCAGTTGTTGCCATTTTTATTATCCATTCCATTGTAGTGAAGTTGAATTAGTAGTCACATATTAAGTCAAATTTATAGCACTACTTTAGTTATGCTTGTCTATGATCGAGATACTGTGCTCCAAGTCATCCATAACCGCGGACACGGCTTTCAGAAAGATTTAGCCTGCAGGGGTGCACAAATAGCAACACACACACGATCAACCTCGGAAAAACCAACTCAAAACCCAACGAGGCTTTCACGACAAAGAAATCACAGGATTCATAAAATATTTCAGGGGGCCACCCCATTAAGCTACCCGCAACGAAGTTGGCCGGCTCCGAGACGGACCAAGGGTTTGTGTGGACGGCTGTAAACGACTGGGAACCCGAAAATCTGACTGGGCTTGTCGATACAGCGAAAACGTGTCACGATCCTAAACAGTATAGGTGCTCCACGCACAATCGTAAACAAAGTAGTAAACCATGGCATAGGTACAAGATAGTAGTAAAGCCCCAAACTAGTTTGTGGCCCCAAGAAATAAGAACTGAATCAAGCTCTGGCTAAGGGGGATTCATAGAGTCTCTCATATGTGGATAGTGCGAATAGTCAAGGAACAAGTATCAAGTACTCGGGGCCTACGGGACACAAGTGGGCATAAAAACCAAATAGCATATATTGCCCACCGGTGCCTCTTTCATTAGTTATCACAGCAATTTAATAGTTGTAATTAAAGACATGATCATCTCCACCATAAACATCTGCCATCATTAAGCATGTGCCAACCTTCCAATAACGGTGGAACAACAATGACGCGAAGCAGCACCTGAGCAAGAAACTACGACTCGCAAGGCCAACTATCTATCAAACAACTGGAAATAGGATGTGTCCAAGGTAATATAGAGGCTGTAAGGAATATAAATGGTGCACGGAAACTAAAGCATCGCAATACGGATAGCAATAGATCAACAGGAGGAAGTAAACACTATAAATGCAAAATAGGTAGAAAGGGGGCGAATGCTCGCCTGGGAATCACTGCCGAAGGTTCATAATCCAAAGGACTTGTCGATACTCACATCAACTCATCGGCCTAATCCGCGAAGAACCAAAGCACTAAAAGAAACACCAGATGCACTATTTAATACTACGGCAGAAGATCGGGCATGATGCATGTATGATGTATGGCATGGCAAGGATGCGATGCAACTAGGCAATATTAAGTGGAACCGGGGTCCCGACGATTAATTAGAAGGTTCATGTTGTTTAGCTACCCCGCAATTTAAATGTTGTATTAACAGGGCGAAACATGGCATCGGTTCGCTAGACAAATTTAAATGGAGCCAATATAAGACTAAAATAGCCCGCATATAGACTCCATATTTAATTTAGGTGAATCGACTATTTAACCCAACCCACCAGATGACATGTATGCAATTATGATGATTTAATGATGCGACAGGTATATGTCATATTATAAAAAATAGAGGCTTAGGGTCACACATCTGGGTTCGGAAGATCTTGGGTTCCGGGGGTTCGGTCTCAGGGCACCGGGATCTAGGGTTCGGCGAGGTTCGAGTACAAGAAGGAGAACTTGTCGTGTCGTGACGAAGAACTTGGGTCCCAAACGGTTGATCTTGCCGTCGATGGCGAACTCGTATGGATCGGGTACCGGTGGTCTTCGGGTCCGTGTAGACGGTCATGGCGTCCAGGCTGAAGAACTTGGTGTTCCGTGCCGGTGACCTTGGCGTCTGGGTCCTCGGCGAACTTGGCGTGCAGTCCTCGGGCATCGGTGCGGGAAGAAGGTTTTGTCGTACCGGGGTCTCGGCGTCTTCGGGTCTGGAAAGGAGTTCTCGGTGCTCCGTGAGGTAGATCTTGTCGGTTCCACCTCGAAGGCCTTGGGGTTACCCGTGACGAAGGTCTTCTGGTTATCGTGTCCGAGACGTAGAACTTGGCGTCCGAGGGGTCGGTCTTCACAGCCAGAAAGAAGATCATGGCGTCCGGGTCGAATATCTTGAGGCTCCGGCGTTATTGGGTCCGAGTGCAGGGTCTTTGGGGTTCGAAAGGTGGCCTTGGAGTGCTACATCGGGCTCTGGTAAGTGTCGGGGATCTTGGAGTTCCAGCTTCATCAGTGATGGTGAACTTCTGTCAGTGCCAGCGTTTCCTCGAATTCGTAGGAGTTATTGTAGATCTTGTTGTAGCACCACATCATCATCTCGGCACATCCATCACCACCCCATCAAAGGGAACAAAGCAGAGGATCGGGGTTGGAGCAGCGACCACACACGCGCTCGCGAGTGTCATGTGCACAGGACAAACACAGGAACACTACACGGGGGCATGTCGCACTTGGACATTATCTCAAACACTTCGTCGTTAACAACAGAAATAGCCAAGATTAGAGCAACGGCTTCACACGGGCTAAGACCAGAGAGAGACGAGGTGGAGTGGCTGCATCAGGTGCGTCCGACGCTCGTAGGCGAGGCGGTGCTTGGCACCAACGGATGAGGAAACATCACAGGAGGTGGTGGCCGGAGGTCAAGGCCGCAGGTGGCGGCGACCGTGTCCAGGGCGTTGTCGGGGATGTCGACACGCTGCAGGAGGCGGCGGACGGCGGCCGGCAACTGGAGACGGAGGGGCGGGATGCAACGGGGAGGCGTAGGGACAGGCATGGCGCGGTGCAAGCCAGGTCGACGCGCGCGGTGGCTAGAGGAGCTTGATGGGGATGTGACAAGGAAGGCGGTGCCCTAGAGGCGCGCAGCCAGGGAGGCGACGTCGTAGTGAGGTCGAGGTCGGCGGCGCCATGGCGCAGGAGCTCGGGCCCGAGGCGAAGGCGGATGTTGGAGCAGAGGCGAACCTGGCGGTGGCCGGGCTCAGACAAGGAACCACGCGGGAGGGCAAGCGGCTTGGCCGCTGGCGGCAGTGCTCGCGGAGCAGTCATGGTGGGGCGAACTGGATACGAGAGGAGGCCAGGCAGCGGTGGAGCTACTCGGTGTGGCGGCCGCTGGTCTCCGGCGAGGTCGAGGAGGGGTTTCTCCGGCGGCAGAGCTAGCACGGCCGGGGTTCGGTTGCGGGATCGGGATCCCGTGCGCATGCGGGCGTCGTGCGAGGGTAGGTTGGAGAGGAGCCCATCGCTCGCGAGGTGGTGGGGACGAAAGAGTGGGGCCGCGGGGAGGATTAGCAGCGACGGGTTGATGCAGGGTGGGCGGTCCAGAGGTGCGGGGTGCACGCGAGCGAGGCCACGGGGTGGGCGACCGCGCGGACATGTGTGTGCGTGTGACCGGGCTGGGGCTAGCGACGCGGCGGGTGAGTGCGACATGCGGTTTTCGTGCGTGCTGCACTACACGCTGGGGCGTGTTTGCTGTGTGGCGGCGGCGGGGTGGAGGGAGTAGGGGTTTGGTTAGGGTTTGGGCTGGGCCTGCCGGGATAGTAGGTGGTCTGGCCTACGGGCTGGGCTGCCTCCCCCATAAAAAATATGTTTTATTATTTTTATTTAGTTTTTTAAATATCCTTTTATAAAATAACTTAGGCAAATAAAAGATCCAGACAGACCGAGGTTTTACACTTGAAATAGCGAGGGGGTATTTAGAAAACAAATATAGGCTTTGTAAAATAGTTGGAGGCAAACAGATGCTTGATGACATGACGATGCTCAAATGCACGATGGCATGATGACATGAGCATGCGGTCATGATGATGCAATGAACAGAAACACAGCGATTTTCTAGTAGTGGTTTTTGCGGGGCGCCACACCAATCAGCTCATCGCCATCCACATCAGGCGACTCGGGAACTAAGTTGTTAGCCATAAACTTTTGAAAATCAATAGCAACATCATGAGCAACTGAAATTGATGTATTCCATCATGTAGTCAAATCAGCTATCCGCTTAGTGGATGTGGCCACTTCTTCCTTCAGGCGCCTAATCTATTCGTCTTGGTGTTTCTCTTTCTCTTGAAGGCACGAAATCATGTGTCTATGAGCTTTGTATTTCTCTCTCAGACGGGCAATTGTCAAATCCTTGTAGTGACCAGCACCATTACACCATGAGCAATATGAGTAAGGTGGAAACTGCAGATAACAAATCCAAAATTAAACCAGATTCTCATTTCAAAAAAATTAAACCAAATTCTCGTTTCCAAAATAATAATCCAAATTCAGCTGCACACATCATGCAAGCTCCAAAGTGGTACCGCAAATGGCAAATAACCATAGAGGCATATTGCCCAAACATGGGAAATAGAACCGACATGAAAAGGGTCGTACTTCAGGGTTTGCCTTCTTAGCTGGCACATGAGCAGTCCTGGCCTTAGTAAGTGGCAACAAATTAGAATGACTTTGTTTCTGCAAATCATGATGGAACAAAAATGATGAGTATATTTTAGGGGACATTTTAAGTAATAAAGCGCTCTTTATCGAAAAAAATGTTTTCGGGGACAAAGCATAGGTTACTGAAATTCTAGCAAAGCAGCTAGATACATAAAAACACTTGTCACTCGATAATGCCTCCTCCACGGGTGGGACATGCGCATGATGCTAAATGAAAAGAAGAAAAACCAGTAAATTTTAGGAAAGAACATATCGACTTTGCAATGCAAAGAAGGATACGTGCATTAATCTGATGCCAAGGATTGGGCGTGTTCCCCTTCACCAAAAAATATAATTTAAAGAACTCAGCAATGCAGGACATTAGCAAACAACAATATTTGTATGAATGATATGCAGAAAATTACATATGAATTGTTCAGCAGAGGACCGTTCGGTGAAATAAAGCCAGGGGCAAGCTTCCCTTCCTCATAAGACTCTTCTTGGCAACATATACATACCTATTTTTAGTGGACATTATAACTAATTCCATGGCTACATCCATGGTGATCCCAGCTTCCTAATGTGGCATATAGATCTACTATTTCAAATAGCAATCACCTAAATAACTATCCGTATGGTTGTGGACTCACCGGAGATTGCGTGAATGCGATCTAAAGGTGGACGCTGCCGGGTAAACAAGGTGCACGACGGGGGAGGTGCACAAATGTGCAAAAAATGTAGCGATACTCATAGATAGATAGAGATAGCAGTAACACATAAACCAGATCAATTAGTAGTAACCACAAAGTCCAGACATGTTGTAAGCAGACTGTCAACTACTCCCATATTAATTAACCTAGTGTAATTTAACGTGGTAGTACTATGAGATAGTGAGTACTAGTAAACAAAAGGGGATTACTTAATTATTAGTGGAATATACAGCCAGCCACCAAAAGCATCATGAGCATGCTAAATATCTAGATTGCAGACCATACTTGGTTAAGAACCTAATTTCAAGCTCTAATTACCCAAATCTAAGAGCATCTATCATATTTATGACTAAGTGCAGTGAGTTGGAGACATCCGTTAACTTTGCAGCCATATCCTCGGCATGCATCTGATGGTGCACCTCCTCCTCTTCGAGGTCATCGCGGATCTCGAGCTGTAACCACAGCGACATCATCGCGCGCTGCAGCGAAAGTGAGTGTGGTAAATCTACCCAATGGACAAACATGCAGCGCTTACATTCGTAGTTGCAACCCAAGAACCTGCGACCAAAGTTTGTTCCCTCGAACACGACGCGGCGACGGGGCGCCAGGGCGCAGTCACACCAGAGCCGGAGATCCGCATTGGTAACGATGTCGTACCACTTCGTGGCTACCATCTGTGCCGGCATATGAACCTAGGAAACATCATCGACCGAGATAGGTAGAATAGAGAAAACCCCCAAAAGAAGAGAACCCATCAGCTAAATTCGAGAAAATAAATTGAGACCGTGAACTCTAGCGTACTTACCCTAACCCGGCTGCCTTGCGCATCAAGATCCCCTGTCGTTCGCCGGACCAGCATGACTGAATCCATCGACATTGATCGAAAAAAGAGCACGCCTTCAAAGCCTAGCACAGAGGCTTCATGGAGAAGGAAGAGGTAGGGGAGCCAGTCCTCACATTCGCTAGCTACTACTCCGTATTGGATTTAACTCGACCACTAATAACTGGGGCCTGTGCTAGAGAGCCCATGGGCCCCCAAACATCTCTCTCCTAGTTTGACTTGCATTACATGTACTTTTGGAAAATAGAGAAAAACTCAATAAATAAATAAACCAAAGCCCCCTCTCTTTTTGCGAAAATCCACTAGAAAACGGAGATGCTCACAAATGCGTACACACAGTCACCCCTATGAATGAAGGTACGCATACCGTGGACCTATGAGCACTTCAGAAAGACTAGATCTTGAGACTAATCAGGGCGGGGCTTGAGCTTTACAAAGTCACCATAGGCACCTCGCTATATATATTGACAGGAACGTTGCCTCTCACTACCCTCATAACCATCCTTCAAAGTCGAGCGTCGAGGCTTCATGGCGAAGGAAGTGCTAATGGGTCAGAGCTCACATTTTCTGGCTGGTATGGGATGTAATTGAACCACTAATAATGTGCCCCCGGTAGTGAGCCCATAGACCCTAGACACCAGTGACCATTAGAATTACTTTGGAAAACCTAGTAGAACTTAATATAAATGTAAGGCCCATCTCTCTCTTTTTTGTGAAAACTCACTCACAATGCACACGCTCACAAATGCACATACACACGCTCACAAATACATACACGCACTCACCCCTATGAACACATGAACGCACATCCTACCCCTATGAGCACCTCCAAAAGATTGTGTCTTCAGACTGTCCGGTGGGGGGGGGCTTGAGCTTGACGAAGTCACCATAGGCACCTCCCTATCGATGGGAACATCACCTCCTACTGCCCTCGTAACCATACTTCAAAGCCAATCATCAAGGCTTCATCGAGAAGAAAGAGCTATAGGAGTTAGATCTAACATTCATTGGCTATTATAGGATATAACTAGACCACTAATAACAATGGGCCCCCCACGGTAGTGAGCCCATAGGCCCCAGACATTAGAGCAAGCACGGTATCAAGTCTTAAACATATGTCTAAACGGTGGAGTGGGTAGTGCTAATAAAAATATTCTTCAAGGTGATTCTAGTGCTAGACTTAAGTCTAAGAGAATCAATTGGTGGGAGGGCCCATTAGTCAGTGGATAACAGTCTGTTTTTCTTTTTATTTTTAGCATGGTTGTGTGGACCCAATTCAGTTCTAAATGCTGGAGCAAAAGTAGTTTTCATAGCTACTTCTAGACACTGCACACGCCCTTACTAGACGTAGCTTAGAAATTTACTAGCCTTGTGTCTAAGAAAATTGTAGGTTGCTTTGAAAGTTTTATGAAAAAGCTTTTGGAGGTACCCATTGGGGGGTCACTTAATATATCATAAACCACTAAGAGTTTTGATGATAGGTTCAACTTCTTACTAAGATAGATTTTGCATCTTCACATATTAACGAAATTAGGTCAAACTTGAGCTACAAGTAAGCGTGATATAGATTGATCTTGAATTAAATGTCTTTTTAGAGATCTATGGGTGCATCTTGTTGTAGTAAACAATTCCATCAGTACGAGTTTTCAACTATCTCAGGAAAAAACATTCTCAATTTTTCGAGTGTGAGGACGAGATTGTTCTTTCCCGTTAAGCAAGTCTAAAGAATATGGATCTGAATGATACACGAGGCAAGTTTTCAGACATATATTATGGACCAACATGTTGTACTTACGATTTCCCATGTTTTATGAGTCCTCAAAATTCCTAGCTAACTTTGCCCACTTGATTATTTTATGCCAATTTATGGAAATTATTAGGTAAAAATTGAACTACCCCAAGTAAATTGTAGGTTTCTTTGAAAGTTTGATGAAAGATCTCTCTTGGAGGTACCCATCGGGGGGAGAGGGTCAATTAATATATTAGAAACCACCAAGAGTTTTTACGATAGGTACGGTTCAACTTTTGCATCAATTTAATGAAATTAAGTTAGACTTGAGCTACAAGTAAGCGTGATAGACTGCTCTTGAATTAAATGTCTTTTCAGAGGTAGATGGGTGCATCTTCTTGTAGTAATCAATGTCGTCGGCGTGAGTTTCCAACTATCAGGAAAGAACATTCTCAATTTTCCAAGTGAAGTCCAAAGAATATTGATCTAAATAAATCCCACAAGCCAAAGTTTTCACATGCACACACACGCACACACACACACACACATATATATATATATATACTAGTGAAATGCACGTGCCACACTCGTATATACTGTATGAAATGTGATTTAACGAACATTAAGTTGTTATTAACCAATAGTCTTGTTAGAGAAAAAGTCATACATTAAGTATATTAATAATAACTATCTACACATACTGAGAATACAACCTACTATGCTATGAATTTTTTTGCGGGGGTGGGGGTGGGGGTGACATGATGGTTCTAGACATGGTGGAGTTTGCTCTAGGTATTGTTCAACATGAATCCAGCTGCTCTGAACCATTGGATCTAACAGCCCAACGGTTAGAATTGGTGCTATGGATCCAATTCAAAACTGCTCCATTATAGTAGTAGATATATATATATAGTGGACCGGCATATTGTACTTATGATTTCCCATGTTTCATGAGTTCTTAAACTCACTACTTAGCTCCACCAACTAGAATGACTTTATGTCGATTTATTGAAAATAGGTCAAATTTGAACTAGTACAAGTAAATTGTAGGTTATTGTGAAAGTTTTTCGAAAAAGCTTTTGGAGGTACCAATCGGTGGGTCACAATTAATATATGAGAAACCATCCAACGAGAGTTCTAACGACAAGTTGGATCAAGCCTTGTAATCCAAACATTTTCCTAACTGTTGGATCTTCTTTTCCATTCTTAGCATCAACAAAGATTATACTAATAGCCTTGATGAGAAGAATGAACACTAGTATGTGAAAACCTCAAAACACACACTTCATTGCTCAGTTTTAGGGTCCTCGTGCTAAATGCATGGACTTGGATGCAATTTTCATTTTTATGAGTTCCTTGATATGTAACTTGTACTTCCACCGACCGTGTTCACTCTTAAGCACCTTGCTCCTACGAGACCTACCATTAGATCGGCCATTCGTAGTACTACTTATCTTATCTTTATCTTGTATTATCTCCTACAATACCATACCACTACATATAGAGTACCTATTAACTTTGAACATTGACCGTTGGATCAAGACTATCAAATCCAAACATCGCTAACCATTGGATCTTATTTTCCATTCTTAGCATCTAGAAAGATTCTACTAATAGTCTTTAGCATGATGAACGCTAGTATGCACAAACCTAGCTCAAAATACACACTTCATTGCTTAGTTTCAGGGTCCTTGTGCTAAATACATGGACTTGGATGCAATTTTCATTTTATGAGGTCCTTGATGTAACTTGTAATTCTACCCACCGTGTTAACTCTCAAGCACCTCGCTCCTACGATACCTACCATTAGATTGGCCATTATTCAAAGTACTTCTTATCTTATTTTATCTTGTCTTATCTCTTACGTATAATACCATACCAGTTCATATAGTGTATGGATTAACTTTGAAACATTGACCACTGGATCAAGATTGGCAAATCCAAACATTACTAACTGTTGGATATTCTTTTCCATTCTTAGCATCTAGAAAGATTTTTCTAATAGTCTTGAGCATGATGAACGCTAGTATGCGCAAACCTCAAAATACAAAGTACTTCATTACTCAGTTTAAGGGTCCTTGTGGTAAATGCATGGACTTGGATGCAATTTTCATTTTCTATGAGGTCCTTGATGTAACTTGTACTTCCACAGACCATGTTAACTCTCAAGCACGTCGCTCTTACGAGACCTACCATTAGATCGACCATTTGCAATACTTCTTTTCTTATCTTTATCTTGTCTCTTATCTCTTACAATACCATAAAACCACTCACTAGTAGGAAAATGCTTATCCACAGGGTCCTTATCAGTGGTGCATAGCAAATCAGTGCCCCACGGATACTTACCCGTGGCACACGTGGCCGGCCATGCACCACTGACCTGCCCATACCCGTGGCACACGGCCCAAATGGTGCGCCACCATAAGGTGGGCCCCGACGCTACCAGCCGACCCCGTGCATGGGCAGCATATCCGTGGCGCACCGTTTGAACCGTGCGCCACGCATGGTGGGTTTATCAGTGGTGCACGTTATTCTTGTGCGCCACGGGTGTCTGTGGGCCCGTCCGTCTGAAAAGCGATAGGTTACCTGCGGCACGGTCTGGACATGCGCCACGGGTATATTTAGTTTGTGGCACACCGTGTAGCTGGTGCGCCATGGATATGTCGTGCCAGCCACACAAAAAGGTGGCACACTTTCTCCTACACCTCCACTAGCTAGTTCACTTTCCCCATCTCCACTAGATCTAACTCTAGTTGCTCCTCCTCCTCACCTCATTTTCTCCAACAATTTCTCCATTTTAAGTTGCCAAAACCTCTATGGGTTGGTTGGATCTATAAAGGAAACTCCTCTCCACCGTGCAGATCGACTAAAGTAAGCATACACACTTTTTTCTCTCCTCTCCTCCACATCAAGTCACCACACGCTCTCTTGCGTGGCCTCTCTCGTCTCATGTAACTTGTGCTTGTTTTGTGTGTGTGGACGACGATGTTGGCGGTATATATGCTCGTGTTCGTGTGATAAATGCTTGTGTTCTTGTGTACATGCATGGATATATATATGCTTCTATTTTTGTGTGTGCGGACGATGGTGTTGGCTTGGGAGACGATGTTTACATGGATATATGCTTGTGTTCTTATGTATGCTTTGTGTTGTGCAGGTGCCGGTGTCTGTGGTACAATGAATGTTTGCTGAAATGTTGATTCATTTTTATTTTGGAAAAAATTTGCACTACTCATATGTCCTATTTATAGGGAAGGTCATGCCAAATTTTTGCATGCATGGTTCTAAATATTCCCTTTTGCTCCATACCTCCACACAAGCAACCATGGTGTGTTAGATGAGCAAAGCTATGGTGGCTAGATACAAGTCACGCAAGACGGCTGTCATGATTCAGAACAACATGACCGAGATAAGATGTCCTTGTAAGAGATGCAAACTTGGTACCCTAATCAAACCTGATTGTGGGACTGATGGCTCAATGCACGGCGCCCAGAAAAGTGCTGGTGCGTGGTTGATGTAGAGCTCGTTGGGAACCCAAAGAGGAAGGTATGATGAGCACATCAGCAAGTTTCCCTCAGTTATGAAACCAAGGTTTAATCGAACCAGTAGGAGCAAGGAAACACCCCAAAGGTGTTACTAGCTGAGCTTTGGCAGAGCGCACTACCGGTGCTAGTAGCAACGTGGAGACCTGCACAACACAACCACAGAACTTTGTCCCCAACTTGTGATGAGGTTGTCAATCTCACCGTGTTTTGTGGAAAACAAAGGATAAAATGTATCGAATGGAAATAAGTAAAAGTTTGCAGAAATTAAACACAAAGAAGTAAACAGTTTGTAGATTGTATGTAAAAGACAAGGACCGGGATCCATAGTTCACTAGAGGTGACTCTCCTTAGATAGATAATATGCTGGGTGAACAAATTACAGCGGGGCAATTGACAAACATCGAGAAAGCAATACATGCATATACTAATCATCTTGACTCCTTTGAGACTTGATTGGGCATTACAACATTATACATAGACCGCCATCCAACTGCATCTATGACTAATAATCCACCTTTAGGTTATCATCCGAACCCCCTCCAATATTAAGTTGCAAGCAACAAATTATTGCTTTACGAACTGCGTGTAAAGTAAATAATACGATTGTTCTATGAACAAAGGATTGTTGTTTTCTCCCTAGTAGCAACAACACATCTAGTACCTTAGAGATTTCTGTCACTTCCCCAGATTACCAGAGGCATGAACCCACTATCGAGCATAAATACTAACTCTTGGAGTTGCTAGCATCTACTTGGCCAAGATAGCTACTAACAACGGAAAGCATGCAAGATCACAAATAACAAAGACATGATAGAATCAATAATCAATCTGAAATAGCATCTCAATATCCATCGGATCCCCGCAAACACAACATGCAGAAATACAAATAGATGATCTTGATCATGAACGGAGCTCACAAGATCTAAACATGAAAGCACAAAGGAGGAGAACCAGCCATCTAGCTACTACATGGATCTGTAGTCCAAGGATGAACTACTCATGCATCACACCGGAGGCTTGCATGGTGATGAAGAAGGCCTCCAGGGTGAATTCCCCTCTCCGGCAGGGTGCCTAGAAGAGCTTCAGATCCCTCCCAATCTAGGGATGGAGATGACGGCGGCTACAGACTCTTCCGTGGATTTTTGATCGGGTACTTAGGGTTTTCGTCCCGAGGGCAATATATAGGCGGAAGGAGAGGCCGAGGGGGTGCCGGGAGCGGCCACACCACCCCCTGGCACGAGCCAGGCCTGGCCGCGCGGCCAGGTGGTGTGGTGTCTCCCTGGCCCTTCTCCGTCTCGTATTCTAGCACTTGATGACTTCCGGAAAAACAGGCACTTTGGCTTTTGTCCCGTCCAATTCCGAGAATACTCATTTTATGACTTTCCTGGAACCAAAAACAGCAGAAAACAGGCAGCTGGCACTGTGGCTCTTGTTAATAGGTTAGTCCAAGAAATCATATGAAAAGTACTCCAAAGTTGGAACAAAACACAAGAAAGTGGATAAAACTAAGCATGGAACATCAAAAATTATAGATACATTTGCAATATATCAACATCCCCAAGTTTAACTCCTGCTCGTCCTCGAGTAGGGGATTGCTCGTCTGTGGTACCAAAGTTGGTAGGCCAGCGCATGGCGGTACCTAAGTTGCCTGAAATTACCGCGTTTCGAAAAGTTGAGCCGCCAACTACTAAGAGGGGCCATTTCGAGGCAAACTCATCTCACCCCTGCCAAATACAAACATTTCGTTAAACCGCCTCGTGAAGTAGACGGTCGGGACCCACATGTCGGTTATCTGTCCGTGACGTAGGCGCCAACGCGGCAACCTCTTAGGAAAATCGAGCAGCTAAGTGGATTGGATGCGTTGACCAATTTCACAAATCCATTCCCAGCTTTCCCCTAGCACTGGCGGCGTCAGAATCCACCCTCCAGGCAGGACGATCCCTTCGGACATTTGACTTCCGGGACCAAGTTGTTGCGCCCAGTTGCTGCGCCCAGTCGCTGATACCGAGCTCCAATGGCACATGCCATAGTCACCGTTGCGAGGCTCTAGCCGGCCTCCGCCGCCGACGAGCCGAGCAGTTCGGAGGATGGAAGATCCTACTATCAAGGAAGAAGAAGTTCTGCCTACAAGCGGGTGAGCTAACCTTCTCTTTGCTATTCGCACTAATTACAACTGCTAGCTGGCTACTGAACCTCAAATTGTTCGTTAGCCCAACACTAACAAACATATTTTGTCCATAGTTTTTTGTCAAGTGGGATCTGCGCGGACCCCCCTTACCTAGTTACGGTAGTCCTCTACAGGTACGACTCCAAGGGCAAGTGGTATGGAAGCCATTGTTTCACGATGGAAGAAGCGCATGCGCAGATCTGCACTATATCTGGTATGGTTGCTGCTCTGCGTAATTATTTTGAAGTATGGCCGAAGCAGACTGCAAAGTTTAGCTTCATGGATGAACGTGGCATCCATGTTCCTATATCGTGTGACAGTCAGCTAATTGGGTTGATGAAAATGTATGCTTCGGATTGCATGTTTGAGCTGAATTGTGATGTACTGGATATGGAAGCTGCTGCAACTAGGAGTCACCCTTCTATTCTTGGACAGGGTGGTTGCTCGAACGCAATTAGCTCCTGGTAAGCAAAGGTCGCTTGGGGTTCGCATGTTTGTTCTGAATTGTAATTTTTGTTTTATTTACTCTGTAGATATTGGGCAGCTATGCCACAGTCTTGTTTCTTTGACAGGAAGCGCCGCAAGGTTAGAAACATGACTGCGGGTCAGTCATTTTGCCGCCCAAAGAAATTAAAAACGAGTGGAAAGATGATGCTGGACATGATTCTGGTGCCCATTGTCTCGGCGATGCAGATTACGTGAAGCTAAGAAAATTGGCACCGAGGAAGAGGAAGAAGGCAGGAAATGAAGAAGCCATTGGACATGAAGGCCTGGCACCTAGGCTGCGGAAGAAGGTTGCTGGCAATGAAGATGCATAGTAGTGTGTTGAACTTGAACCTATATATGTAATTCTGTAAAATTCTGGAGCTCTGTGTGTGGCACGTTTCTGGGCGAAACAATCTACCCACGTTCTCTGAGTAAAATGTAGCGCGACTTAGGGTTTGGAAACACCCGAGTCAGTAGTTGAATCCGAAATTGTGATTGTGCCACTTCTATCTGAAAACAAGGATCCACCGGTTCCACGATTGCTGAGGGGCAGGAGGTCTTTAAATACGACGGAATGTAAGTGGCACAGAAATAAATTATTTAAGCTGCCACACTCCACGAAGCAGCAACTTATTTCAGATGCTGCACAACGACGTGGCAACATAAACATCAATGTTCTCTCCGATAATGCCCAGATAAGGAGGAAATGTGTACCACTTTCTGGCCTAATCTTGGCCCGTCTATCTCACCGCCTCTCTGATCCTGCATCTGGCGAAGCTCTCGGATCTCCAGTAACCGGGTTTATGTGCTTCCACTTTATAAATTGTGGTTGTGCCATTTGCATGCGGCCAAATCCACGTAGATTACGTTTAAACAAACCACCAATGTCAGAATACACTAGTAGAAAAGGGGTCTTTGGTCCACGGTCACGTTCCCAATCCGGGACATAGATCTAAATTGAGGCAGAAATTGATCTATATCACAAATTCTTCCACAAATTAATCGAGACAGAGATCTAAATCGAGGCATTTCATTAATTCAACCACAAACTCTTCTAAACAAAGGTGTGATTTCACATCCTACATTAATTCAACCAACTAGTCAACAATTTCACTTCCGCTGCCGCTGTCCTCCGAGCCGCCGGCTTCATCGTCTTCGTCGGATGGAACCTCCACGATTTCCGCATTGTACGCGAGACGGAGCACCTCTTCGCGGTGAGCGGCGGCGATGACGGTGAACTTGGTCCGTCCAGGGACGGACCAGAACCTCTCCCGCCCTTCTCGGTTGCGGAGATCCTGGTGCACCACGCGCCTGTAAACGATGCGGTGGCCAATCTTGGCCTTCCGCTCCTTTTTGAACAGTGCCGGTCAGTACGGGTTAGCCGCCGTGTACCGGGGCAGCGCCCTCTTCCATGCGGGCATCTGGCGGCGGCACGCCGTGATTTTGCACTCCATCACGGCTCCGCCGGGAAGAGGAGCGGAGCCACCGGCACCCTCGTGTAGCTGATTGGCCATCCGTGGGGCACCATCGCGGCCGGCGGCGCGAGGATGTCGAAGTGCGAGGGCATCTCCATGGTGGCGCGGTGGAGATTAGGGAGGGAGCGAGGGGGTGGACGGCGCGGTGGAGATTGGAGAGGGCGAGGGGATGGGCGACGAAGCGACGAGCTGTGGCGCCTCCTATTTGTTCACGAGGACGACGAAGCGACGGGCGGAATATCCAAGGGGCATTGGTCAGACAAAAGGAAGTAATGCAACGTTAAGACAGATTAACAGGCGACCAATTTTTTTACTCCCAGGACTCCGGGGCCAATAGTTCAGACCGCTAGGTCAACAAGTACAACTATTACAACTTAAAAAAGGCACGGGGCTTAAGCTAAATATAACTAGTTAACACACATCTCCTTGATCTTCCTAATCTTAGCCCTATGCGCATCTTCCTGCGAGAGCAAGGATTGAATCGTCTGCTCCTTCCTTTTAGCATCTTCCTTGCACATCATCAATTGTTTCTCTGCATCTTTCCTCATGCACTTGTCAATACTCGTAGTTGTGAACTGTAGGACTTTGGCCTGGTGAAGATCCTTCCTTGCTTGAGTTAGTTCTTGCTCTACTTTAGCCTTTAGGGCCAACGCCGTGTCCCTCTCTTTCTTGACTTTGCTAACCTTGTCTTCCACCCCCATGAGATCTCGCTTATGCTTGGTCGTGTCAACTGGTTCCCATAGCTTCATCTCAACACTGTCAAGAAGTGAGCTGAATGCGGATTCTTTCAACTCAATAGTCATTTCCCATAGTTTGTCCAGCGTTTTCTGCATCGATTTGGCCCACTCTCGATCTACCCATTTGACAATACCGCAACTTCCGCCTCGCATCATTGCACGATGTCCTTGACACCGTAGAAACCTCCTGCCTGCGTTTCGTCCTTTGAACGCTACAAATTTAGCGGGCACATATCCATGTTTACATAGCAGAGGACTGTCTTCATCCGCTAAACCGTGATAGTCGGCATCATACATCGTCTGGTTGGCCTAACACATCATACGCGCATGAGTAAACGCAGTAGATCTAGCTCAAAAAATAGGTAACTGGCCACAGATGATAGAGATAGAGATGAGACGACTCACATCGAAATCACCGTCCCTGGCGTCACGACGTATTTCCTCGTCGTCTCCCCTTGAACCCATGGCGAGAGGGGGTGGTGGGGGTGGCTGGCGGAGAGGGGATTGGGATGGCAGCGCCGTCGGCTTGCGGCTACGGCAGGATGGGAGTGAAGTGGGGAATGTGGCTTCGAGGGAAAGGAAGAGAAGTACGGGGAGGAAGAGAAGTAATGGGGACGTGACACTGGGATATGGCCCGCTCAACTCGTGAGTCGTGACACTCACAACGGGGGAGCCCCCGGTGTTGCCAGTTTGTCCAGAGCAAGCGTGGCCAATCATGCCGCAAAACAGACTACTCGCAGATCGATCTCACGAAAACCATACCAATCATCCAAGCGCCCCGATCGAACGGTATGTAACAATCGACAAGCAGAACAACTGTGTTAGGGTGTGCCTTCTAGAAGACTCGGTCTAACGCTAAGGTTAGGGCTCTCCTAAGGTTAATTAGTATCCATATGCGGTTTATGAAAAGAACATGCATCCAATGACACGGGTGGATCTAGCTGTGGTTAATGAGAAGAGCAGACATGCAATGACACCGCTGATATGTGGTTTGTAGGAAGAACACACATGCAATGACTTTGGTGATATGTGATTTGTGAGAAGAACACACATGCAATGACTCTAGCTGTGGTTCATGAAAAGAGTAGACATGCAATGACACCAGTGGATCCATGTGTGGTTCATGTGAAGAACACACATGCAATGACACTGGGTGTGGTTCATGATATGGTCTGTGAGAAGAACACACATGCAATGACTCTAGCTGTGGTTCATGAAAAGAGCAGACACGCGATGACTCTAACTATGGTTCATGAAAAGAGCAGACATGCGATGCCACCGGTGGATCCATGTGTGGTCTATGAGAGGAACACACATGCAATTACACCGGTGGATCCTTACGTGGTTTGTGAGAATAACAGACATGCAATGACACCGGTGGATCCATGTGTGGTTCATGGGAAGAACACACATGCAATGACACAGGGGATATGTGGTCTATGAGAAGAACACACATGCAATGACTCTGGTGATATGTGGTTTGTGAAAAGAACACACATGCAATGACTCTAGTTGTGGTTATAAAAGAGCAGACATGCAATGACACCGGTAGATCCACGTGGGGTTAATGAAAACAACACACATGCAATGACACTGGGGGTGGTTCATGGGAAGAACACACATACACTGACTCTGGTGATATGCGGTTTGTGAAAAAATAGACATGCAAGGACTCTAGCTGTGGTTCATGAAAAGAGCAGACAAGCAATGACACCGGTGGATCCATGTGTGTTCTGTGGGAAGAACACACATGCAATGACACTGGTGGATCCATGTGTGATTCATGGGAAGAACACACATGCATAGACACGGATGATATCTGGTTTGTGAGAAGAACACACATGCAATGACTCTAGCTGTGGTTCATGAAAAGAGCAGACATGCAATGACACTGGTGGATCCATGTGCGGTTCATGGGAAGAAAACACATTCAATGACACTGGGTGTGGTTCATTATATGGTTTGTGAGAAGAACACACATGCAATGACACTGGTGGATCCATGTGTGGTCTATGAGAAGAACACACATGCAATGACACTGGGTGTGGTTCATGATATGGTTTGTGAGAAGAACACACAGGCAATGAGACTGGTGGATACATGTGTGGTCTTTGGGAAGCACACAGATGCAATGACCCTGGTGATATGTGGTCTGTGAGAAGAACACACATCCAATGACTCTAGCTGTGATTCATGAAAAGAGCAGACATGCAATGACACTAGTGGATCCATGTGTGGTTCATGGGAAGAACACACATGCAATGACACTGGTGAATCCATGTGTGGTCTGTGGGAAGAACACACATGCAATGACACTAGTGGATCCATGTCTGG